>CM036755.1:50850805-50860805 GCA_020796225.1 Arion vulgaris | reverse complement strand
AAGTCACAAAGACCTCAACCAAGTACGTACTTGAGCACACACGCAGACGCACGCAATAATGAAGGGATATTTAAGCAAAATATACACAACGTAATAAGAAAAGAAATTTGGTGGGTTTACTTCGTGAGAAAGAAAGTTCAATTAAAATGTAAAATTTTAAATTTAGATTCTCCAAAATTAGGAAATTATTTTTCATGTTGTTGTCCTACACGCTCTGATATAACCAAAACAAAGTTCGTTCTTAGGTTGAAAGTGTGCCTCGGTTGAAAGAGGCTGCAATCTCGCAAATAACAAAAAGTGGGTCTGTGGCTAAGTGGTTAACTATTGGTGAACTAAAGATCACACTACAGGACTTTGGTTGGACATCTTTTTTACCATGAGCCACACTAAAGTGCGTTTATTTTCTAAAAACAAATGGATTGTAAAACATGACCTTTGCCCTGCGTTCCGAAAGTCGTGGATTCGAATCCGGACCGCGCCGACGTAGAAAAGTCTGAACAGATAGACAATAGTAAACAGGTAGAAAAGTGGTAACATATAGAAAATGGTGAAAAAAATTGAGTGAACAGTTAGAAAATGATGAACAGTTAGAAAATGATGAACAGTTAGAAAATGATGAACAGTTAGAAAATGGTGAAAAGTTAGAAATGATGAAATGATGAGCAGTTAGAAAATGATGAACAGTTAGAAAATGTGGTGAAAATTGATGGACAGTTAGAAAATGATGAACAGTTAGAAAATGATGAACAGTTAGAAAATGATGAACAGTTAGAAAATGATGAACAGTTAGAAAATGGTAAAAAAGAGATAGAAAATGATGAAAAATATAGAAAATGGGGAACAAATAAAAAATTATGAACAGACAGAAAATTGTGAACAAAAAAACATGCCAAACAGAAAGAAAATGGCTAGCAGATAGATAATGGTGAACATATAGAAAATGGTGAAAAAAGATTGAATTAGCATATAAGTAGATGTGTTTTGTATTCCAAATAATTAAATAACAGCAGAACAGTACTACCACATGGTAAACACCATTAAAAAATATCTGGTTCTAGCGTGTAAGGATGGAAATACGAGTTGGGGTAGGGAAGGTTGGTGCAACGGAGACAATTCTTTCTTACTTCTTGTTTGGACTTTAAAAAACTTGTTTGAATTTAAGAAGTAGTTTATCTGTATGTAGGAAGTCTGCGTCATAGTAAAGCACTTTGTTTGTCACCATTGGGGCATTCTATACAGCTTTTTAAATGATAACACGCCCGTGTGGCTGAGGCCCCAAGGGAGCAAAGAATAGTAACACTGCGATCTACGAGGCATGTAGTAAGAGGTGACTGAGGTAGGGGTCTCATGATGGAAGAGGAACTGGACACCGCATCTCTGACGTGGGGCTCTGCGCTGAAGGTTGCACGGACAGGAGAGCATGGAAAGTCCTTTCTGAAGCCCCATGTGTCACTAGGCATGACGGGATTAGGTAAGTAGTAAGAGGTAGGGGTCTAGGGAAGCTACCTAGTAAATAAAATGCGTCGCAGAAATCGGATGTGCTGGTCTACTTGTAGGCGCATAACTGGCACAACGTACAACCGCTCTTAGGCTCAGATAACATACAAATCACAATGTTTGGTTAACAAGGGGTCGATATGGAGCGTTGAAAGAAGAAGACAAATACAAAAATATAAGCTTTTCACTCCGTAATTTTTAATTTTAAACCTGGAAGTATTTTTAATGCAATGTATATTGGACGAGCCGATATACTGAAATAAATTATGAAATTATGAAATAAATTATGAAATTATGAAATAAATTATGAAATTATGAAATAAATTATGAAATTATGAAATAAATTATTAAAAAAATAATGAAATTAAGAAATAAATTATGAAATTATGAAATAAATTATGAAATTATGATTTTATTTGGAAATTATGAAATAAATTATGAAATTATGAAATAAATTATGAAATTATGAAAAAAATTATAAAATAAATTATGAAATAAATTATGAAATTATGAAATAAATTATTAAATAAATTATAAAATTATGAAAAAAGTTATGAAATAAATTATGAAATTATGAAATAAATTATGAAATAAATTATGAAATAAATTATGAAATTATGAAATAAATTATGAAATTATGAAATAAATTATGAAATTATGAAATAAATTATGAAATTATGAAATAAATTATGAAATTATGAAATAAATTATGAAATTATGAAATAAACTATGAAATTATGAAATAAATTATGAAATTATGAAATAAATTATGAAATAAATTATGAAATTATGAAAGCTGTGTGAAATTATGAAATAAATTATGAAATAAATACCAGAATCTCTAAAGCAAGTAGGACTTTTGGCAGACTACATAGAAATGTCTGGCACAGATGTGGTATTGGCCAAGTCACAAAACTAAAGGTATATCGATCGAGCTGTCGTGCTCCCAATCCTTCTTCACACATGTGAAACTTGGACAGTATATCAGAGACACGCACGAAAGCTAAATCACTTTTACACAGTCTGCCTTAGAAAAATAATGAACATCAAATGGTAGGATATGATCCCAGACACAGAGGTCATAAAAAGAACCGCTCTCCCCAGCATCTATACAATCTTGATGCAGTCCCAGACACGATGAGCAGGGCATGTGGCTCGAATGGCGGATTGCAGAATACCCAACGACTCTTGTATGATGTTGCATTGCGGTAAACGCTCACAGAGTGGTCAGAAGAAGCGATTCAAAGACACACTCAAGAACTCGATAAAATCCTTTGGCATAGATGTCGAGAACTCGGAGAATGTTGCTCAGGACAGATCAGCCTGGTGCACACTTCTTCGACACGGTTCCTCAGCCTGCGAGGCAGATAGCACAGTACGGATGGAACAAAAACGTCAAAATAGAAAGGCAGTAAAACTCCCCACAAGTGCAAGTATACCTTGCCCACATTGTACAAGAACATTTCAAGTCCGCATCGGGCTCACTGTTTGAACCAGTGACTAGTACTCAACGAAGTGCAATGTTGATAATTCTGTTAATCATATTCACTTTATTAATCATGTTATCTTTATTAATCATGTTCTCTTTATTAATCATATTCACTTTATTAATCATATTCACTTTATTAATCATATTCACTTTATTAATCATGTTCACTTTATTAATCATGTTCTCTTTATTAATCATGTTCTCTTTATTAATCATGTGGGTTAACAACCCGGTAACATGTTGAGTAATCATATATGCTTCGATCACGCTTTTTACAAAGAAAGACCTCGACGAGAGTGCAAGAGCTCCGTAGCATTGTTTTAACCAGTAACGTAGAAGGAAGGCGAGAGGAAGACCGAGAAAAAGGTGGATAAATAACGTAGGTGAATTCTGCAAGGGGACTATGAAAACCATCACACAAGTCATCATATAAGCGCAAGATAAATACATAAAACCACGACCCTGGGTTAACATCCTGGTAACAGTGTGTTGACAAAAGAAGAAGAAGAATCAGGCTCACTAGTCATCTACGCACACACATATAAACATAACGGAACTACATTCCCTTGAATACAAATTTGTGTGGTCATCATCACCTATGATGGACGAGCATCATCACCCGTGATGGACGAGCATCATCACCCGTGATGGACGAGCAACATCATCAATATTGACATTGAATCTTCTTAAAAGTAGTACAAGCCAGCAAATCGGCTTATAAGGCCGAAAGAGTTAACAATGCTGATTTTAGTACTACATAAATTTCTAGCTGACCAGCCATTTATCTAATTTCATCAATTCTGAATTCTTGAATTAGTAAATAATATGGATTCAGTTATTCCAGCACTCTAATATGAAAACTGTGAGCGTCTGTAGCTCAAGCGGTAGTGAGCTCGATCACAAACCAAGCGTACCTGGTTCAAACCGCACAGTGGGCAAGTTTGGAAGCAAATTCGTTTCCGTGGGATTTTACAAAAGGTAAAAATAGATCTCACAGTTCAGAAAGCAATGACAAACTACTGAACGTATAAGTAGTGCCTAGTAAATCAACGACTCGTTTACTGTGGTTGATGTCTACGTCCTGTAAAGGATATGCCATGATTTTCATTTTCAATATGAAAAATGCCTTTTCAGCAAATGTTACAAAAAAGAGAATATGAGCACCATCATCCAAAAGAGATGCTGGATATGGATCAGACATGTGATACGCATGACTAACTCTGTCATGAAAAACTGCACTGAGAGGGACACCAGAGGGTAAACATAAACGAGGAACTCTCAAAGTATTGGACCTTGGGGAGAATATTAGTAAAAGAACTGTAAGAAATGAATCACAGTTGGAACACAATACAGAAGACTGCTTGAGGAGAACATTAGAACAAAAACTACAGGAAATGAACACAATACAGAAGACTGCTTGAGAAGAACATTAGAACAAGAACTACAGGAAATGAACACAATACAGAGAACTGTAAGAAATGAACAAAATACAGAGAACTGTAAGAAATGAACACAATACAGAGAACTGTAAGAAATGAACACAATACAGAAGATGACCAAAAATAGAGAAGAATGGTGTGCATTTAATAACAGATGCGACGAAAGACACTGTTTATGAAGCGCACACAAAAGCCCATTCTAAAATTCCTTTTTTATCTTGACACTGTGAAACAAAACATGATTGGAGAGAAGAAGAAGAAGATGTGTATTTGTTGCTAACGTAAGAGTCAGGGGCGTTACAGACTAGAGAGAGAGAGAGAGAAAGAGAGAGAGAGAGAGAGAAAGAGAGAGAAAGGAGAGAGAAGGAGAGAGAGGAAGAGAGAGAGAGGAAGAGAGGAAAGAGAGGAGAGAGAGAATGAGAGAGAGAGAGAAGGAGAGAGAGAGAAAGAGAGAAGAAAAGATAGAGAGAAAGAAAAAGAAAGAGAAAGAGAGAGAGAGAAAGAGAGAGAAAGAGAGAGAAAGAGAAAGAGAGTAAGAGAGAGATAGATAGAGAAAGAGAAAAGAGAGAAAGAAAGAGAAGAGATAGACAGAGAGAGCGATGATAGAAAGGGCCTCAAGAATCCATTTTAACCCCTCTATTTCATCATTTCAAATATCTTGAATGATAGTGAAGAGACATATTGAGATGAAATAATTTCTTGAAGAGAATGAAATATTATTTTGAAATCTTGCATCACGGTGTCCGGTGTAAGGACAGATTGAAATCTTGCATCACGATATCCGGAGTAAGGACAGATTGAATCTTACATCACGATGTCCGGTGTAAGGACAGATTGAAATCTTACATCACGATGTCCGGTGTAAGGACAGATTGAAATCTTGCATCACGATGTCCGGTGTAAGGACAGACTGCAATCTTGCATCACGATATCCGGTGTAAGGACAGATTGAAATCTTGCATCACGATATCCGGTGTAAGGACAGATTGAAATCTTGCATCACGATATCCGGTGTAAGGACAGATTGAAATCTTACATCATGATGTCCGGTGTAAGGACAGATTGAAATCTTGCATCACGATGTCCGGTGTAAGGACAGACTGCAATCTTGCATCACGATGTCCGTGTAAGGACAGACTGAAATCTTGCATCACGATGTCCGGTGTAAGGACAGACTGAAATCTTGCATCACGATGTCCGGTGTAAGGACAGACTGAAATCTTGCATCACGATGTCCGGTGTAAGGACAGACTGAAATCTTGCATCACGGTGTCCGGTGTAAGGACAGACTGAAATCTTGCATCACGATGTCCGGTGTAAGGACAGATTGAAATCTTGCATCACGATGTCCGGTGTAAGGACAGACTGAAATCTTGCAGCACGATGTCCGGTGTAAGGACAGATTGAAATCTTACATAACGATGTCCGGTGTAAGGACATATTGAAAGAGGAAAAAAATCTTAGTGTCAGGCGAGATGAAGAAAAAACAAATACAAAATTGTAAAAAAATTTGCTCAAATTATGTTGATGAAAATACATTCTGGTTAATGGAAATATCTAGGAGGAACCCTTTTTCATACCTCGAGGTATAGTAGGTAATACGATGTTCGGATAATATTTTTCATTGACCATCGGCACACGATGGGTGATGTGATCAACATCACACCGGCCGCTTTTACTTCCCAATGGTTTTCCTAGTAGCCAATTGAAGCTGGGTTGACATGAGAGCTGTTAGTGTAGGAAAAGTATTCCACGCCTACTGTAGAATTGAATCTGGACCACTAGACTAAGAAGCGAGCTCACTAACAACTATGCTACTCGCTCGAGTGGTTACTAGGGCCCACATTTGAGGTGTACAGAATAGAACCACTGTTACCTGCCATGTATGTCGTAAGTGGCGTCTAAGGAGGTTTCGCTGAAATCGGATACATGTGTCCTAAATGTGTAGAAGTCTATGCGTTTAGGGGCCTACCAAACCAATGTGCAACGTATACACGTTCTTGGCAAAGATCAAACATATCACAAAGAGTGATTAAAATTGGTCGTAAAGAACGAACACAAGGTGATTAATTGGTTGTAAAGAACGAACGCAAAGAAGAAGAAGAAGAAGAAACTATGCTACTGCAGCTTTTAATGGAAAGGTAAAAATGAATTTTCTAGTTTAAAAAGAAGACATATGGCGGAGAGTTTGATTGATGATAAAATAAACGATAGACGGAATTAATGAAAGCATTATTCAATGAGTAATGGGTTAATTAATAATAAAACAACAGGTAGATAGATAGACGGAACGCCGCTGACCGATATTTGTAAATTGAGGTCAACAGATCGATAGGTCAAATGTCATTTTGGAAATGGAAAAATACTGAAGTATAGAATAAGAAGATAATGTTAACTCCTTCAACCTCCTGAACCGATATAGTGGCTTATGGTGTTTTTTAAGATGACGTAAAGGCAGTATGGTGGCTTCTGTGGTCTAGGGGATAGTGACTCTGTCTATTAAGCCCGACGTTCTCAATTCGAATCACGCTTTCGAACAGTTTGGTTGCAAATTGTTTCGAGTGGATTTTAACAAAACGACGATAGTCCCACCAGTTCAGAAAGCAATAGCAAACTACTGAACGTAATAATGCCTAGAAAAATCACAAACTGCGTTGAAAAGCTGGGGTTGATTCGCAAAGTCCTGTAAAGGATATGCTATTATCTAGATTAGAAGCCTGCATACTGGATAATTCAGTCATCATCATCATCAAGTAGCTTGTCCCTTTTTTTCGATCCAGAAGAACTTGAGCTTTCAACTCTTCGGCTCGGTGCCATGTACATCGTAACCTTTCGGTTCGGTGTCACGCACACCGTAAATCTGGAGAACCTGTGGCTTTTCTGCTAGCCCGCGGAATTGAACCGCACTCACAGGGGTTTGTCACCCGTCGTCTAACGCGCTACGAACACGCTGGGCAGGCTGGCAGCTTGTCCCTTCCGGAACTTGGCTCCCATGACAGCATTCCTGAAAAACTCTGTTCTGTGCAAGTTGACCGGCGTCAGCAGCAGTCATTCTCAGATCTTCAATGACATCTTTCACCCATCGTCTTCTAGGTCTTCCTCTCATCTTCTTCCTAGGGACCATTCCTCCAAAATTGATCTTTTCTAGGCCCCTCATGTTGTTTGATGTGTGAAATATTTAATTTTACTTGATTTTATGCTCTTTAATGACCAACTCTCTTAATATCAAGCTGTTGGATCGCCCGAGTGGCTACCGGGGTCCAAATTTGGGGTGTAAAGAATAGAACCACTGTTGCCTGCCACGCATATCGAAAGAGGCTACTAAGGAGGTTTCGCTGAAATCGGATACACGTGTCCTAAACGTGTAGAAGTCTATGCGTTTAGGGCCTAACCAATTAAACGCACGTTCTGCAAAGTCAACATATTCAAAAATTTTAAAATGGTCGTAAAGAACGAACGCAAAGAAGAAGAAGTGAATTAGTATATTACTAAGTTTTAGTATGTGGAGGTCAGGTGTCCAGGGATATTCTTAACTTTGCGCTTCCCTAAGTAAGACTGACAGGTAGTCGATGCTGCGGCCCGGGCGATTGAGCAATGCGTGGGAGTAATGTCTCTTCTTACGCCCGTCATTTTCTTTCAGTCGCGAACTTCTTCCATGTCTTTTCTTTCGTTCTTCTTTAACTTCTTGTGTTTAAGTCTCTTAATTTTCTAATTAATCTTTACAATTTCTTTCTTTTCGTTTCATCACTCTTATTTCTATCTTTCTCTTCTACTCTTTCATCTTCTGTCTTTCTTCTTCTTTGTTTACTATTTTTCCTTTTCAATTCTTCTTTTTTTCTTTTCTTCTTCATTCTAATTTAAAAAGTCTTTTCCATTTCTTCTTCAATTTCTTGTTTTTGTCTACTTTTCTTCGCTTTTCTTCTCTTCTGCTTCTTCTTCTTCTTCTGCACCCACTTGTTCCTTTTTTTTCTTGTCTTTGTCTTCTATAGTCTTTTCTTCTTTTAGTACAAATTTTTCCATCTTCTGGACCTTATTATTTCGTTCCTTTCTGTTTCAATTTCTTCTTTTTCTTATCTTTTTGATTCCTTTTAATAGTTTTTCATTTCATCTCTTTTGTTTTTCTTTTAATAGTCTTTCATTTCAACTCTTTTTGTTCTTTTCTTCTAATCGTCTTTCATTTCATCTCTTTTGTTCTTTCTTCTAATAGTCTTTCATTTTCATCTCTTTTTGTTTTTTCTTTTAATAGTCTTTGATTTCATCTCTTTTTGTTTTTCCTTTTAATAGTCTTTCATTTCAACTCTTTTTTTTTTTCTTTTCCATTTCTTCTTGTTTCGTTTTCTTATTCTGCTTCTTCCTACTTTTTGTCTTTTTTTTTCTCTTTTCTCTCGTTTCATCTTCTTCAGCACTGATCAATGTCTGTCAGAAACAAAACGATGTTTCAGATATCCCTCATCGATATATAACTTTTCACATAGAGGTTTCTACAGAAAACGTCCTTCTCTGATTCAAACTTTGAGCTGACAGTCTTGTGAGCAATTGTTTGACAGCGTGTCTGTCCTTCATCTCTTGACAACTTGTCTGTCTTTTCCATCACTTCGACAGTTTTTCTTTAACCTCTTGGACAGCATATTTCACTTTTCTATTTCATCGACAGCTTGTGATCTTTCAACAGCTTTTCTTGTCTGTTTCCTTCTCCTGACTGCATGTCTGTCTTTCGATATCTCAACATATTTATTTTAGTTCTCTATTCTTTCAGTCTTCTGTTCTTTCAGTCCTCTGTTCTTTCAGTCCCCTGTTCTTTCGACAGAATGTTAATCCTTACCACAATATTACATGTCTGACAGTCCATCTCTTTACCCGGCTGTCAGTTTTGGTTGATTCCATAGAATATGTTCTAAGTAGCTGATCAAACCGGCAGATACATCTAGGAATCATGAAAAGATGAGTAACTTAGGAAAGCAAAGATACATTTATATAAAGAAAATTTGAAACCTATGGATTGATTGCTAAGACCAAAAACAGGTAATCATAAAGTACTGTAGTTTTACAAATTACAAAAACAATGACAATATACAGCAACGTTTCAACCAACATTTTGGACGTCCATGCCTCCTCTCATCGATTTCCATCTGACAGCTGTCCTAGCTAATGCTCCCACTGGCATACCATCATTATTGCACTTCGTCGAATAACCGTGTGCGCTCAGATCTCTTTTCTTATACGGGAGATTTAATGATAGTGGACGAACTCCGTAGCTTTGGCGAGGGTTTCTGATGTAATATTTAAGATGTTAAAAATTTAGTCGGAATTTTATATAAAAAATCTTACATACCATAAGTTTGTCACAGGCAGCGGCTTTGCAGCTTACTCGTGTCGATTCTCAATTGTCAAATTTTTATTTACGTGCTCAACTTGAATAAGGGGCTCTGTTTGATCGTTCGTCTTCGATAGGACTAGCGATCGATCTCCATTGTTGAGATTAGAATCGGACTCTGTTTGATCGTTCGTCTTCGATAGACTAGCACTGATCTCCCATTTGTGGAGATTAGGGATCTCTAGAAAAATACTCCGATCA
>CM036755.1:50660805-50843305 GCA_020796225.1 Arion vulgaris | reverse complement strand
CATCCAAATGGTCAGTTCCATTGAAATGAGTGGCTACATGGGTCACAGAGCATTGGCGTATATCGCGTAAGTGTTGGCCGAAACGGTCACTGAGAATTTTGCCTGTTTCGCCGATGTATGTCTTAGAACACCGCTTGCAAGTGAAAGCGTAGATTATATTGCGGGACTGGCATGTGAAACCATCTTCAATAACAAACGTGGCTAAAGGAAAAGATACAGTACGAGTCTGTATTACATAAGCGCATGTATTGCAACGT
This sequence comes from Arion vulgaris, assembly GCA_020796225.1. Taxonomy (NCBI): domain Eukaryota; kingdom Metazoa; phylum Mollusca; class Gastropoda; order Stylommatophora; family Arionidae; genus Arion; species Arion vulgaris. Next base: position 50,843,048 of record CM036755.1, on the reverse strand, counting down.
CGACGGCAACACTGGGCAGTAGCAAAATGACTCTGGATATTAGACTTAAGGCGACTGTGTACCAACATATTTAAGACTTCTGTCCCGTCTGTAAGCCACCAAAGGATAGTTGGGAAGACTGAACGGGTTTCAGGATCTGACTTAAGAATAGACAGATTACGGAATAAAACATATTTCACCAGTGAACTAGAGGGTGGAAAGTTAAGATAAGTTTTACCCTGTCAGAATTAGCAGTTCTATGCTGGTGGGTAAGAGCCTGCTGGCGAGTAATTTTCTGAACTCGATGCATAGCAGATAGAAGCACATTCTCTGGGTATAGGCGCTTGGGGAAGAAATCAAGCATCTATATTGTAAGTAAGACATCAAATATGAAGCAGTGTCGAGCACCTTAGTTAAGCCAGAGTCAAGTTAGTCTTGAGGTCAAAGTTTCTGAGTTTACACAACGGTGATGCAGAGAGCCTGTCGGCGCATTCCTTTTCCCTTACACCTGCATGCCCTGGCACAAAAATAAAACTGAATTTTGTAAGCCTAGGCCTCCTCAGCGCCTCCGTTGTCTCCGAGTCCAGCCTGTCTCAATCTTCCTGAGCATACTCATTGAGTCACTGAGAAAACATGCATGGATAAAAGTCTGTGATTTCAACCAGACCATCGCTTTAGTTCGCTCCAATGATTTCTATAGCGAGATTACTCGTAGTCATGGCAAAACCACCACTGTCTTCCTTCACAACATCCCCTATGACTTGTTCAGCAGTGAAAGACCCCGAGCTCCCCACATGTGGAATCACTGAACCCAGGGCCGTGCCGTGCTATGATACAGAGAGGCGGCCACATCAGGCGACACCGTAAGGAGGGGGCGGCATGAGCAGTGAAATCAAAATTACAATTGAAGGTTATTTTAAAGAAAAACGATTTAAGGGGCAGCATTTTGAAGACTTGCATCATACTGAGAAAATATACCGCACGGCCCTGACTGAACCATCTGTATAAATGATTACATCGTTCTCAGAAATTAACGCCTAAACTTCTGCCTCCACGACAAGTGCGTTGTCTAGTCTGCATTCTGTATCAAGTCTGACACATACCGAAAATAATGTATTGATTCCTATTGACATTGCTATCAATTCTTCATCATTTCTATCATTGATAACGGATTGGAGAGACATGATCGCCTATGCCGGCAGACACATCATTTGATTGATTCATATTCAGTATCAAATAGATCAATATCGTAAAATGTTATGGCAGTTGGTTCGAGTCCGAAAAAGGGGACATAACAATGTCAACACGGAACACACACAAATACACGTGTACTTACGCCTACACAAAACACTTATGTATGAAAGCCCGGTCGTGCTAGAAATGCAGATTACAAGAAATTGATAACCGAGATTTTGATATTTTTCAAATACAGAAATTGAAGATGCATTATCTGGCTGTCATTGCGATAGAACTTTAAACTGCTTGTTATTGATATAGTTTGATGTATCTTCCATTATACTTTGTATTTTTTTTTAAAAGCCACACAAAAACTACATTAAAGTATACTTTTTTGTTGGTTCTTTATCTTTCTTTTAGAATTGTCTCCCTTAGAGTGTTATTACATTTACTGTGCTTCTCTCTATCCCTATTACATTTACAGTGATTCTCTCCCCCTATTACATTTACAATGCTTCTCTCCCCTATTACATTTACTGTGCTTATCTCCCCTATTATATTTACTGTGCTTCTCTCCCCTATTACATTTACTGTGCTTATCTCCCCTATTATATTACTGTGCTTTTCTCCCCCTATTACATTAACAGTGCTTCTCTCCCCCTATTACATTTACAGTGCTTATCTCCCCTATTACATTTACAGTACTTCTCTCCCCTCTATTACATTTACAGTGCTTCTCTCCCCCTATTACATTTACAGTGCTTCTCTCCCCCTATTACATTTACAGTGCTTATCTCCCCTATTATATTTACAGTGCTTCTCTCCCCCTATTACATTTACAGTGCTTATCTCCCCTATTACATTTACAGTGCTTATCTCCCCTATTACATTTACAGTGCTTATCTCCCCTATTACATTTACAGTGCTTATCTCCCCTATTACATTTACAGTGCTTATCTCCCCCTCCCATATCTTTCTCTATCTCTCGTCTTCTTTTCTCTAATCCTGAAAAAGAGGCAGTCATCATTTTCGGGCATGTGATGAGGAAGGGAGGTTTATAACACATTGGGACAACCGGTAAAATCGAGGGTAGACGAGACAGAGGAATACTGAGAGAGAAAATTTTGGATAGCCTGACTTCATGGCACAGTAGAGCGTCAACATCTGAGATGATAGCAAACACCAGAGACAGAGATTTGTGGAGATCCATGATCACCTACTTTAGCCGACACGGCATCTGATGATGATTCATGTTTTGCCTCACAGCTTCAGAAGAAAAAGAGATTTCTAGAACGGGATTTTGTGTGCGCTTCATAAACAATGTTCTTCGTCGTCTCTGTTATCTCTAAGATCCACCCTTTTGCGTGGTCGGCCTTTTGCTTTGTATCCACTGTTGTATCCACTGTTGTATCCACTGTTGTATCCACTGTTGTATCCACTGTTGTATCGGCTTTGTATCCACTGTTGTATCGGCTTTGTATCCACTGTATCGGCTTTGTATCCACTGTATCGGCTTTGTATCCACTGTATCGGCTTTGTATCCACTGTATCGGCTTTGTATCCACTGTATCGGCTTTGTATCCACTGTATCGGCTTTGTATCCACTGTATCGGCTTTGTATCCACTGTATCGGCTTTGTATCCACTGTATCGGCTTTGTATCCACTGTTGTATCGGAGTAACATTGCTCTTTGTATCCACTGTTGTATCGGAGTAACATTGCTCTTTGTATCCACTGTATCGGCTTTGTATCCACTGTTGTATCGGAGTAACATTGCTCTTTGTATCCACTGTTGTATCGGAGTAACATTGATCTTTGTATCCACTGTTGTATCGGAGTAACATTGATCTTTGTATCCACTGTTGTATCGGAGTAACATTGCTCTTTGTATCCACTGTTGTATCAGAGTAACATTGATCTTTGTATCCACTGTTGTATCGGAGTAACATTGCTTTGTATCCACTGTATCGGAGTAACATTGCTCTTTGTATCCACTGTTGTATCGGAGTAACATTGCTCTTTGTATCCACTGTTGTATCGGAGTAACATTGCTTTGTATCCACTGTATCGGAGTAACATTGATCTTTGTATCCACTGTATCGGAGTAACATTGCTCTTTGGATCCACTGTATCGGAGTAACATTGATCTTTGTATCCACTGTATCGGAGTAACATTGATCTTTGTATCCACTGTATCGGAGTAACATTGCTCTTTGTATTCACTGTATCGGAGTAACATTGATCTATGAAGCGCACTGTCTGTTGGTAATCTGCTTATGTGACCGAAACATTTAATTTGTTGTTTCTTGATGAAGTTCAGTACTGATGTTGTAACCACTTTTTCCTGCTTTCTTCATTTCTAAACTCGTCTCGTCTTGATACTCCCAACATTCTGCGCAGACTTGATACTCCCAACATTCTGCGCAGACTTGATACTCCCAGCATTCTGCGCAGACACTTTATCTTATTTGTCTACAAGTAAACCAGCAAATACGTTTTCTGCGATGCTTTTTATTTACTTAGGTAACTTCCCACTAGATGAAGCACTCCATCAGCGACTCCATCCTGATGCTGCAGGAGATAGCTAGAGATAGGACGACTTGGCATGAGTTGGTTGAGGACCTATGCCCAAATCCAGGGTAAAAAGGCAAAGAGAGAGAGAGAACTTCCACTACCTTAGTCGCCTCTTACGACATGCCTTGTTGATCCCTGTGTTACTATTCTTTTCTCCCTTTTGCTAGCCCTGGCAACACACAACCATGCACGACATAGTGACACACAACCATACCGACATAGTGACACACACAACCATACATGACATAGTGACACACACAACCATACATACATGTGACACACACTACCATACACGACATAGTGACACACACAACCATACACGACATAGTGACACACACAACCATACAAGACATAGTGACACACACAACCATACACGACATAGTGACACACACAACCATACATGACATAGTGACACACACAACCATACATGACATAGTGACACACACAACCATACATGACATAGTGACACACACAACCATACATGACATAGTGACACACACAACCATACATGACATAGTGACACACAACCATACCCGACATAGTGACACACACAACCATACATGACATAGTGACACACACAACCATACATGACATAGTGACACACAACCATACATGACATAGTGACACACTACCATACCCGACATAGTGATACACACAACCATACACGACATAGTGACACACACAACCATACATGACATAGTGACACACCCATCCATACACGACATAGTGACACACACAACCCTACATGACATAGTGACACACACAACCATACCCGACATAGTGACACACACAACCATACATGACATAGTGACACACACAACCATACATGACATAGTGACACACACACACCCATACATGACATAGAGACACACACAGTCATACATGACATAGTGACACACCCATCCATACACGACATAGTGACACACACAACCCTACCCGACACACAGAAACACACAACCTCACACGAACCAATGTTTCTAACTTTACGATAAACAAACAATGAAACAATGTTCCACAAATTCTAAAAAACTAATTTGCAGTATCAGAACAATACATTTGAACGTGATATACCCTCGACTTCGCCGTGTGGAATGTATGCTCTTTGGCACGAGAGTCACGCACCAAATCCAAACACAATAAACTGGAAGGGGAAAATAGGTCTTCCTCAGGGCTAGTTCACGGAAACACAGACACACACGGAATAAAAGGCCAGTATGAAATTGTGTAAGAAATTTAGATTCCTGTATGTGGGTGAGAACATAGCGTTTCGAAGTGATTAGGTTCAATTCTATATTGTTATTGGTTACTAAACTGACGTCATTGCATTCCGGCAGACCCATAGGTGCTCAGTCTCCCCAACAGATATCGAAGAGTATGCATACTGATGGTTCCCGTGGTTCGCTGATTAAACACACCTCTCACTCTGCCTCTCAGGTATCCAGCTCGACTTGTACAACGGGTAACTACAAATTACCTAAATCTCTTGATCGATTAAACATCGATTTTAATGTCTTCAACCAACAGACAGTCGCGAAGAGACCGAGGAACATCCCCCTTATCCATCTTCAACTCCCCAACAATCGATGCTGTTGATGCAATCCTGTCCGCTTTCTCATTACCGTAAACACCCGCATGTCCAGGACAGTTTATCAATTCTATATACAAGACAGAAAGAAGGCAGTGCTATTCAGTTCATAAAATAAGACAGAAAGAAGGTTACAGTTTGGAGACGTAATAAAATGATTATATCATAAAAGTGAGATTTGGTTACATTAGAGAAATGACCTTTACACCAAAGATAGCTTGACTTCATGGCACGGTAGAGCGTCAACATCTGAGTTGATAGCAAACACCAAAGACAGAGATTTGTGGAGATCCATGCTCGCCTACGCGAGCCGGCACGGCACCTGATGATGATGATGATGACACCAAAGATACAAATGGGAAACTTATGGAGAGAACAAGACATAATAGAGGGAATGAGATGATATAATAGGTTCACAAATGGGAAACTTATGGAGAGAACAAGACAGATTACAGTGAACCAAGAGGTTAAAAAAATGACGCTGGCGCTGGATAGCACACACCTTGCGAAAACCTGACGGGAATATAACAAGAAGGGTCCTTTACTGGAACTCACAGGGACAGCGAAAGAAGGGGAGTCCGAGAAATACATGGAGACGAGATTTTGAGGCAGAGATCAACAATATAAAGAAGAGTTGTAGGAAGCTGCAGGAGATAGCTAGAGATAGGAAAACTTGGCAGTAGTTGGTTGAGGGCCTATGCCCCCATCCGGGTTAAAAAGGCAGAGAGTGAGAGAGAGAAAGATACCAGTTAGTCTGAACTCCTCATGTCAAGCAGCACTATCTCTGCGCCTTAACTAAATTAAAGAAACTCCCCTCCCCCTTCCCTCACAACCCCCAACCTCTGCAGGTTAGTAAATGCCAAAATAGCACAGCTTCAAGCAGTTGAACACATTAACTCACACTTTCCTTCCTGTACATCGAAATTGCTGAGTTTGATTAAGAACGAGACAACAAAAAAAAACCCGTCGGCTATAATCTAACCGCAAGACAGACACAAAAGCAACTCCATATATAACTTTGCCAAAATTGATCTTCAATATCATCATCATCATCATCAAGTAGCTTGTCCATTCTGGAACTTGGTTCTCATGACAGCAGCCGCGAAAAACCCTCTATTCTGTGATCAATTCCCAGCGTCAGCAGCAGTCATTCTCAGCTCGTCAATTGATTGATTAATTGATTTATAGGAATATCATCATTGCACTTCGGTGAGTAACCATTTGAGCTCCGGATCTTTTTCTTATACAGGAAGATCTCAGCTGCAGTGCACGAACTCCGTAGCACTGATGATTGTCCCATATGTAATTTTGAAGATGATGAAGATATGTTTGTATGGATTTTAAAACAAAACAATTTTCTAATGAATTTTTAGCAGGCACCGGCTTTCCAACCTGCTCTTCTCGATTTTGAACTGTCAAAGTTCTTTAACGTGCTCAAATTGAACACGGGACCTACATTTTATCGTCCGTCTCCGGTAGGACTAGGAACTCGATCTCACCTCCACTGAGATCAGGGATCTCTGGAAAAATATCCAGATGTCTCCACGAGGAGCGAACCTGGTACCTTTGGCAAGAGAGGCAAGCACTTAACCTCTATCCCACAGAGACCTCTGTCAATGACGTCAATGACATTCTGTCCCTAAAAACGTCTAGGTCTTCCTCTCATTCTTCTTCCAGACACCGTTCCTTCTAAAATTATCCGCTCCAGGCACTCATGTTTTCAATATACATAACGAAACATTTAAAAACCTTAACCTTTTAACCCATGGGGACAAAAATGCGAAACAAAAGATTGGGAAATCCAAATTGTGCTTGTTTGAGATCAGAATTATGGACGCATCATTAGCTTATGTGTAAGCTATTTTAATTATTTGCCTCAAAGCTATGAGCTAAGAAATATTAATTTAATCACTAGTTTGCAAGTAATACAGGTTTAATCTACAGCAGCGTCTCCCAAACTGGGGTAAGCGGACTCCCGGAGATCCGTGAGGTACTCACAGGGGGGTCTTCAAGCGCTTGAAGAAATATTATGATCTTGAAATTTCAAACAAACAAAAATAAATAAAAAAATATATGAAAACAGTAGTAAACTAGTTTCGCTGTGAAATCAAAGGACCGGGACTAGACCGGAGTCTAAATGTCTGACTGGACAAAATGAAAGATTATTTGAAGCTTCCGTTATTCTGAAAACATTGTTTCTTCTTCTTCTCTTCCACCATTTACTTTTTATAGAAGTGTTGGAGGGAAATGTAGTGATCTTGTGTGTGCTTGTTCTTCTTCTTCTCTTCCACCATTTACTTTTTATAGAAGTGTTGGAGGGAAATGTAGTGATCTTGTGTGTGCTTGTTTTAAGGCACTTTGTAGGCTGTTAATCATTTTCTTAAGTCTGTTTTTGATGCTGTCGCTCCATCTTTCGCATGTTCTTCCTCTTGCTCTGTACTCGTTATACTTTTTCTGTGTGCTCTCTGTGGTAAGAATATTGTTCCTATTGTAACACAAAGATAATTCATTTCTGTCTATTTTCATATATAGAAACTTTTGGTGGTCCGCGACAAGAAAATGTATTTAAAAGAGAGTCGGTGTTAATACAAAGTTTAGAACCGCTGATCTATAGCTTGTGTAATGAATTTTTGATTTTTAAACACAACACAAATATAGATTTAATATCATTTTGTCTATGCATTTTTGGAATGTCTCGTGATATATTTCTCATCTAATTTGTGAGATTTCTTCTTCAATTTAACATAATTTAATTTGCTATCCAGAGAAGGTGGGCGTCTGTAGTTTTGTGATAGTAAGCTCGAACACAACCCAAGTGTGCCTGGTTCAAACTCCGCTGCTGACATTGTGGGAGCATATTTGTTCCAGTGGATTTTTACGAACGGTAAAAATAGACTTCATCGTCCATAAAGCAACGGCAAGCTACTGAACGTATAAGTGGTGTCTAGAAAATAAAGAACTGATTTGCTGGGGTTGATAACGATGTCCTGTCAAGGAAATGCCCCAATTTTTGTGCTCATCCTTCTTCTTCTACTTCTTCAAACACTTTGTATCGACTACTTGTTAACTCAGTGTGATTTATACGTGATCTGTATGTGATTTGAGCCTAAGAGCGATTGTACGTTGTGCGTGTTATGCGCCTACAAGTAGGTCAGCACATCCGATTTCTGCGACGTTTTTCTAGTTGCTAGGGTAGTTTCCCTAGACCTCCACCTTAGTCGCCTCTTACGACATGCCTTTTAAATCGCAGTGATACTATTCTTTGCTTCCATTGTGTGCCCCATCATCACAGGGCCGCTATGTTCATCATAAAAAGACAATTTCAAGTAAAGGATTATCTTCATTTCACCAGATTTCCACATGAGTTTAAGTTCATGTCGGCAACAATGGGACGACGTCGGTAGAGAGTGTTGCACAAAGCACGAACTCTGTAGATACAGTAGCAATTCTATAGATCTCATGATAAATTACATATGTGATTTGGTCCGTATTCGAACTCCCAACCTTTAGATCGACATGCATACGTCTTAACCACTTTGCCAGAGATACCTTCCAAACTGTCTCTATCCTGATATCCTGTTACGTTTCATTTCATTTCATTTTTCTTTTGGTCGAAATGTTGCTGTATAATGTACTCGTATTTGTGCTTTGTCAAACTACAGTACAGAAGAAACCGGATTAACCGCCACCGTCCGGACCAGGGCTATAACGGGATAACCGAATAGACGGATAACAGAAATCTCGTAATACATATGTTATGTTATGCGATCGACGTCATGGTATATTGGGCATTCTCATACGTGCTCTGTCCTCCACTGCAGCAGACATCCTAAAGTCCATTTGTTTACCCACCCATGAGAAGTTGATTTGTATATCTTTTCTACCACGAAGATGATACTGTCTGGCATGTCGAAACTTAACTCCTAATTCTCGGACTCGTTCCAGTGCCTGTGACTCGCCCATATCACATAAATGAGAGCGTACCGCATTTATGACATCGGCTGTGTCCATACTTCTTGCACCGACGGTAATTAACATCTTGACTATAAGAAGTAACATGACAGGCACGTATTTTTCTGTAACTAACGTCAAACTTTGGGTCATGTGGTCAACATCACGTCAGTCTCCTCTACTTTATACTTTATTTTCCCTGCTACCCAATTAATAAGTCTGGGTCGACTTAAGATCTGTTAGGTCAAGATAAAAACACTTCTCCAAATGTGAAAATTGAACATGTGGCTACGCCTCTACAAAATGGTTGTACTCATAATTATACAACTATAGCAAATGTCAAACTCAATTTGTAGAATATTTGATGTAGCAAACAGTTTCAATTAAACATCTGAAGTAGGAGAAGACGCGTCTGCATGGCGAGAGACACCAATAAAACGGCAAGCAGGCTTTCACGCAAAAATCAGTCAGAAGCGCCAAACCAGGTGACATGGCTACACCTGAATTCATAGCGGACAAACGCAGAAGAAGAAGAAGAAGTAAAATTAAATTGTTCATAATGTTGCTAAAGAAATTATTATGCAAGCTATGTTATTTTTAATATTTAAAAATAACAAACGATATAAGAAGGAGAAGATGGAGACATGTTGGGCATACTTTGAGAAGAAATTATCAAAGAATACAAAAGCAAGCGTTGAAATAGGGTAGTGCTAAAGAGCAAATATACCAACCTCTGTCTTTTCGAGAGGTCAAAACCCCTTTACAGAGAAAATCTGCAGTTGACTGGAAGACAAACATTGGATATGATTATGGAAAATACTCCAGCAAAGACCTAAGCAGAACAGACCAGGTCATTATATTTTACCTACGTACCGGACACTGCAGACTCAACAACCACTTACATAGACTAGGAATAAGTCAAATAGCTCTATGTCAGTGTCAACAGGTGGAACAGACACCGGAGCATGTCCTGCAAGACTGTACTCTCCTGTATGAACTGAGAAGGATATGTGACCACGCCCAGTTGACCTAAGACCTAAGCTTTGGTTAAACCTGACAGACCTTATCTGACATCCCAGTTTGTGGTTTTTCAAGCTGCGGCTCCCAAACCATGCATTACAGTTCACCCCCTTTTAAATACATTTTGATACCGTGGACCCTTAAACATTTCTAGGACAGGAATAAATTATCTGTGCGTTACAATAGTAAACAATGTCTGCAATTTAATATTTTAATAAACAGGAAGAGGTTTCCTTTTGACTTGAACAAGACGCGCCATCATTAGCAACATCAGTTACATTTTCGTTTCAATTTCAACCAGCGATTCATCTTGAAGCTCAACCAAAATGTATTGTAACAAAATTTGATGTACGCCAACTTTATTTATCCTATCTTTCACAATATCGTTTCAGTCAATTACTTACTGAAATTTCTTTCCTTTTAGCGATGGAATTATTATTACACCACACCAACAGTCAAGTTAGCTACAATTTCTCCGAATGCAGTAAACTTCAAATGATCTTTCATTTTGTCCTGTCAGACATTTAGACTCCGGTCTGGTCCGGGTCCATTGATTTCGCAGCGAAACTAGTTTATTAATGTTTTTATACATGTTTAAACAATTTATTTTTCTGTTTGAAATGTCAAAGATCATAATATTTCTTCAAGCTCTTGAGTATTGCCTGTGATTATCTCACGGACCCCGAGGGTCCACTGAGCCCAGTTTGGGAAACGCTGGTCTACAGTAAACTATGTGCATGGCCAGAGATCGCAGAAGAAGACTTGGAAAAAACCTAAAAACAGACTTAATAAATCTAACCAGCTCAGGCTTACGACCTGTTGTAAATATCAGGTGTGCCCGTGTGTTGCCGGGATCTCAATGGGAGCAAACAATAGTAAGACTGCAATCTACAGGGCATGTCGTAAAAGGCGACTGAGTTAGGTGCCTAGGGAAGCTACCCTAGTAAATTAAAATTTTTCCTAGAAATATGATGTGCTCACCTACTCGTAGGTACATAACTGAGACAACCGATAATCGCTTTTAGGCTCGGATCACATACAAATCACAAAGAGTGTTTAACAAGTGGTCGATGTGCTGCGCTTGAAGAAGAAAAATAATCAGGTGAAGCGTCTGGCCGAATTGATTAGAGCGCGGCTCCCATGCAGGAGACTCGGGTTCAATCCAGGGTTAGGCCAAGGACATTTTGTTTGTCGAGGGCATAAATAAAACATCTTAACATGAACAGTTTCACGACGACACCACTAACCATAGTAAAGTAAGTAAAGGAACCCTTTCATACCTCGTGGTATATGGGTCAATACAGTGTTAGGCCTGTATTTTTCATTGACCGTCGGCACATGATGGGTGATGTGGTCAGCATCACGCCGGCCGCCTTTACTTTCCCAGAGAATGTCTGGTATCCAGTTGAGGCTGGGTCGAACTGAGAGCCGTCGTGGTCGGGAAAAATTCCACGCGCATTGCGGAGCTGAACCCAGACCACCAGCCTTGCGAAGCGAGTTCACTAACAACTACGCTACAGCGGCCCACTAGCCATACGGACATTACATTTCACAGTCTGACGTCCCCCTTGTCCCACACGCCCTAAAAGCGGTATTACAAACAGTAACCACAGAATCCAGAAAGAACACAAAATCAAAGAAAACTGGCTGATGCTACAAATAAGAAAGAGAAAATTGAGATATTTTGGACATATAAAATGAAACGAGAACTGGAGAAGACCATCATGGAAGGAGACATACCGGCAAAGAGAAGAAGAGGAAGACCACGGAGAAGAGGGATTTATGATGTAACTGATGGTTTGAACATGACGGCTGCAGAGGCAGGACAACTGGTCTGTGTGAGAGAGAAGTTCCGCAGGACTGTTGGGGTGGCAAAGTTCTGCTCAAGACAAGCTATTTAATGATGACGAGTGACAGTTTTAAATATCTTGTCACGTCTATTTATGACTAATAAAGTCTGGAATGTTCTGGAAGTAAAGTGTTAAGTGTTAATAGTATTTAATCGGATCAAAGACTGGTTCTCGTTACTACTGTCATTAAGTTGACGGCCAGGGACGATTTCATTAGGATGTCAGCTTGTTATACTTTGTGACAGCATTAACTTTCATTGTGTTTGACATTTCCGTGTTCCGATACTTTGAGAGAACCATCAAGTGTTACAATTTTTGCGATATTAACAGGATCTGGAAACATTAGCATCTTCTTCTTTGAACGCTCCATATCGACGACTTGTTAACCACTCTTTGAGTTTTATATGTGATCCGAGCCTAAGAGCGATTGTACGTTGTGGCATTTACGTGCCTCCAAGTAGGCCAGCACATCCGATTTCAGCGACGCTTTTTATTTACTAGGTAGCTTCCGAGGCCCCTACCACAGTCTTCTCTTACGACATGCCTTGTAGATTGAAGTGGTACTATTCTTTGCCTTCATTGCGAGCTCCGGTACAACACGGGTGACAGATGCAGTGAAAGAGACTTTATGAAGTCCACGCAAAAGCCCGTGCTTCTGGTGCCGCGGAGATCGTGCTTTATGTAATCCTCTTTGCAGGTTGTGTGTCATCTCTGCGAAAAGACAATGAATCCTATAATACAACGGTTCTCAAACGTTGCATTACCACGTATCCCCTTTTAGTTACATTTTGCTGCCGTGGACACCCATAAGTTTCTATATATCAAAATGGACAGGAAGGAATTATCTTTGTGTTACAATAGTAAACAATGTTCTCAGACTGTGGAAAGCTTCAAATGATCTTTCATTTTGTCATGTCAAACATCTAGACTCCGGTCTGGTCCGGTCCTTTGAATTCGTAGCACGCCCGTGTGCTGCTGGAACTCCTCAAGGGGATCAAAGAATAGTAACACTGCCACCTACTGGGCATGTGGTAAGAGGCGACGGAGGTATGGGTCTAAGAAATCTACCTTAGTACTCGTAAATAAAAAGCGTCCAGGAAATCGCATGTTCTGGCCTACTTTTAGGTGCATAACTGGTACAACGTACAATCGCTCTTAGGCTCGGATCAAGTACAAATCACAAAGAGTCGATATGGGGCGATCGAAGAAGAAGATTTCGCAGCGGGACTAGCTTACCACTGTTTTTATACATATTTAAACAAAAAAACATTATTTTCTGTTTTAAATGTCAAAGATCATAATATTTCTTCAAACGCTTGAGAACCCCTGTGAGTACCATGCGGAACCCAGGGGGTCTGCGGACACTAGTTTGGGAAACACTGATATAGGGTAAACACGGTACAATAAAGTCATCAATCTTGCATCTATAGAATTTCTATAACATCATCTAACTACATGCCCACATCAAATTTGTATGGTCTATGAATAACATTCTCAGTTACATAATCGACAACAATAGCAGGAATCAATGGTCGCCGGTAACGTCAAAAGTAGAATCTCCATGACAGTAACAAGCTTCTAAATTATAAATCGCTACTGATTCACAGGTTAAATTACAACCTGACAGCTCTTCACCACACTTGATCAAATCACTTAATTGTCTCAGTATTGAATAGATCCTGAGTAAGTGGAAGCTGATTTGCATAAGATCAATCGCCAGGACGGTTTTCAACGATTTGTCCATCAATTTTGACGCTCACTTACACCCGTTTCTGTATTGCGTTTTTTTTCCTTAAACACTTAACTACGAAACAGCCACTTTGGGCCAAAAAAAACCCAACAAAACAGAAAATATTTTACAGTAAATAATTTGGTGTTCATAATTAGTGTTTATACAGTACTAGGGTCAGTTCAGTGCTGGCTGTCTTTATACAGTACTAGGGTCAGTTCAGTGCTGGCTGTCTGGTTACATTACTAGGGTCAGTTCAGTGCTGGCTGTCTGGTTACAGAATTAGGCGTGTGAAATGCGGAAGTGTAAATTATTAATTATCTCAATTTATTTGTTTCGTGATCAGTTGCAATAACTATGAAAACACCCTTTTTTAAACAGCAGGGTTTAGAGTCCATAGGTTCGCAAAACTTTTCCAGCCACCACCCACTTTGCAAGATATAAATATAGTTACGGCCACTCCCCCTCCTTCCAAACCCCAGCCATTATAACAGTTTTTCATGTTCAAACGGTATGATATTTCCACGTAAATAGTAACTAATGATACATACTACATATATTGTTAAATAGCAACTAATGATACATTACTGCTTATGTTGTTAAATAGCAACTAATGATACATGACTACTTATGTTGTTAAATAGCAACTAATGATACATGACTACTTATGTTGTTAAATAGCAACTAATGATACATGACTACTTATGTTGTTAAATAGCAACTAATGATACATGACTACTTATGTTGTTAAATAGCAACTAATGATACATGACTACTTATGTTGTTAAATAGCAACTAATGATACATGACTACTTATGTTGTTAAATAGTAACTAATGATACATTACTACTTATGTTGTTAAATAGCAACTAATGATACATTACTACTTATGTTGTTAAATAGCAACTAATGATACATGACTGCTTATGTTGTTAAATAGCAACTAATGATACATTACTGCTTATGTTGTTAAATAGCAACTAATGATACATGACTACTTATGTTGTTAAATAGCAACTAATGATACATTGCTGCTTATGTTGTTAAATAGCAACTAATGATACATTACTGCTTATGTTGTTAAATAGCAACTAATGATACATTGCTACTTATGTTGTTAAATAGCAACTAATGATACATTACTGCTTATGTTGTTAAATAGCAACTAATGATACATTACTACTTATGTTGTTAAATAACAACTAATGATACATTACTGTTTATGTTGTTAAATAGCAACTAATGATACATTACTGCTTATGTTGTTAAATACAAACTGATGATACATTACTGCTTATGTTGTTAAATAGCAACTAATGATACATTGCTACTTATGTTGTTAAATAGCAACTAATGATACATTACTACTTATGTTGTTAAATAGCAACTAATGATACATTACTACTTATGTTGTTAAATAGCAACTAATGATACATGACTGCTTATGTTGTTAAATAGTAACTAATGATACATTACTACTTATGTTGTTAAATAGCAACTAATGATACATGACTGCTTATGTTGTTAAATAGCAACTAATGATACATTACTGCTTATGTTGTTAAATAGAAACTAATGATACATTACTGCTTATGTTGTTAAATAGCAACTAATGATACATTACTGCTTATGTTGTTAAATAGCAACTAATGATACATTACTGCTTATGTTGTTAAATAGCAACTAATGATACATTACTGCTTATGTTGTTAAATAGCAACTAATGATACATTACTGCTTATGTTGTTAAATAGCAACTAATGATACATTACTGCTTATGTTGTTAAATACCAAATGATTATACATTGCTACTTATGTTGTTAAATAGCAACTAATGATACATGACTGCTTATGTTGTTAAATAGCAACTAATGATACATGACTACTTATGTTGTTAAATAGCAACTAATGATACATGACTACTTATGTTGTTAAATAGCAACTAATGATACATGACTGCTTATGTTGTTAAATAGCAACTAATGATACATTATTGCTTATGTTGTTAAATAGCAACTAATGATACATTACTGCTTATGTTGTTAAATAGCAACTAATGATACATGACTACTTATGTTGTTAAATAGCAACTAATGATACATTACTGCTTATGTTGTTAAATAGCAACTAATGATACATTACTGCTTATGTTGTTAAATAGTAACTAATGATACATTACTACTTATGTTGTTAAATAGCAACTAATGATACATGACTGCTTATGTTGTTAAATAGCAACTAATGATACATTACTACTTATGTTGTTAAATAGCAACTAATGATACATTACTGCTTATGTTGTTAAATAGTAACTAATGATACATTACTGCTTATGTTGTTAAATAGCAACTAATGATACATTACTACTTATGTTGTTAAATAGCAACTAATGATACATGACTGCTTATGTTGTTAAATAGCAACTAATGATACATTACTGCTTATGTTGTTAAATACAAACTGATGATACATTACTGCTTATGTTGTTAAATAGCAACTAATGATACATTACTACTTATGTTGTTAAATACCAACTGATTATACATTGCTACTTATGTTGTTAAATAGCAACTAATGATACATTACTGCTTATGTTGTTAAATACCAACTGATTATACATTACTGCTTATGTTGTTAAATAGCAACTAATGATACATTACTGCTTATGTTGTTAAATAGCAACTAATGATACATGACTGCTTATGTTGTTAAATAGCAACTAATGATACATTACTGCTTATGTTGTTAAATACCAACTGATTATACATGACTGCTTATGTTGTTAAATAGCAACTAATGATACATTACTGCTTATGTTGTTAAATACCAACTGATTATACATGACTGCTTATGTTGTTAAATAGTAACTAATGATACATTACTACTTATGTTGTTAAATAGCAACTAATGATACATTACTACTTATGTTGTTAAATAGCAACTAATGATACATGACTGCTTATGTTGTTAAATAGCAACTAATGATACATTACTGCTTATGTTGTTAAATAGCAACTAATGATACATTACTACTTATGTTGTTAAATAGCAACTAATGATACATGACTGCTTATGTTGTTAAATAGTAACTAATGATACATGACTGCTTATGTTGTTAAATAGTAACTAATGATACATGACTTAAATTAATCATTCAATTATTCATTAAATTATTCGTTAAATTATTCATTAAATTATTCATAAATTATTCTTTAAATTATTCATTAAATTATTCATTAAATTAAAAGACAGATTATAAATGCAATCTTCATACCAACACTGTGCTACCAGTGCCAAACATGGCACTGACAAAAGAACAAGAAAATTACCACATGTGAAATGAGATGCTTGAGGAAAGCAGTAAATAAAACAAGAAGAGACCATATAAGAAATGAGAAATTAGAAGAACAGTCGAACAACACCTGCTATTAGATTTATTGAAAAACAGAGACTCAAATGGTTTGACCTCTTGGCGAGAATAAACCCGAATACACCAGTTGCAAGAGCGAACAACCTCAAAATAGAATCATCAAGATGAAGGGGCAGACCATGAAAAAGATGGGTTGATGGAGTTACAGACATCTTAAAACTTCACAATACCACAGCATATCCAGCGACCGAGTGTGTACTCTCTCGGAAACCGATCATCAGTGAAACCTGCTACGTCTAGCGGCAAAAAGGCAGAGAAGGACACAGCATATCAAGCGACCGAACGTACACTATCTCGGAAAACGATCATCAGTTAAATCTGTACGCCTAACAGCAAAAAAGCAGAGAATGACACAGCATATCAAGCGAACGAGCGTACACTATCTCGGAAACTGATCATCAGTTAAACCTGCTACGCCTAGCAGCAAAAAGGTAGAGACGGACACAGCATATCAAGCGAACGAGCGTACACTATCTCGGAAACCGATCATCACTTAAACCTGCTACGCCTAACAGCAAAAAGGCAGAGAAGGACACAGCATATCAAGCGAACGAGCGTACACTATCTCGGAAACCGATCATCACTTAAACCTGCTACGCCTAACGGAAAAAAAGTAGAGACAGACAAAAAATATGAAAAAAGAAAAGAAAAAGATAAAATTATTCAGCGTAGAGTAGCAAGTGTATTATGTCCAATAATTATGACATTAATTTCTTTGTGTGTTTATATCCAGTGAATTTCCTTCATATTTCTAACAAAATGATAAAACGAACATTAATTTGGTCGGGACACGCTATCTTTGCCAAACTCACGGTACCTTCTAGACGTCTGCAACATTGTTTTTTAATATGTTTTCTTTCTCGTTGATGTTTTCGATGAATACATTTCGTTTTTTCTCGAATTAGTTGCACTTATTTATATACATTGCAAGACAGTCACTGTTTTGGAACCCGCAGTGAAAGAGGAGTAGGGAAGGCCTTGACATAACTGGAGAAGAGGGCTGGAGGCTGATATAAAAAGGATAGGTAAAACATGGAAACAATTAGAAGGGATGGCAGGAGAGAGGAAGTACTGGAAGAAATTTGTTGAAGACCTGTGCTCCGTTGGGAGTTGAAAGGTGAAGATGAAGAATGTGTCAGCTTTGATTGATCATATATATATATATATATATATATAGAGAGAGAGAGAGAGGGAGAGAGAGAGAGAGAGAGAGATTGAGAGAGAGATTGGAGAGCCCGTCATAACTGGTCCCTGCTTGTCTCCGATAATGAAAAAGAAATAAAAAGATTAGAACTCACATTTCCTTGGAGACACGAAACGATAACAAAACAATCAGTTTTTAAAATGACCTGTCAGAGGCTACCGATTGTCTCCTTCTGATGTTGATAATGAGCTTCCTATGTTCACTGACCTTTATCAACAAACCAACAATAGTACTTTAATATCCTATTACATTTTCAGCATTCTTACATAATACCACATTTATGTAGCCTCCAGAGATTTTGTTATCTATTTATTTATTGACCTTGGCTTGGTTCCATACATAGGCGTCTACGGACCCTTTTTCCGGGGAGGTTAAGGCAGAATGAATTTTAAAAATGTTAGTTGATAGTTTAAATATAAATTAAATTTCATGTATATTTTTCTTCAGATCTTGTGATATGTAGTCACTTCACTTTACGTTATTAGGCCCTAGTGTGTAGGGGGTAGGAGGGTAAATTTCTTTCCTCATGCGTAGAACGACGAGTGTAGGATTGAACCCTCATATGTCCGAGTCGACAGGCAAACGATTACACATTTAACTAATCCGACCGTTTTGGTTGAAAGGTGAAGAAGAAGGAATGGTTTCTCAAGGAGCTTGTTGTATTGTAGGAGTTAATCTATCCATACCTCAAGCTTGTTGTATTGTTGAAGGTAATCTATCCATACCTCAAGTTTGTTGTATGAGTTAATCTATCCATACCTCAAGCTTGTTGTATTCTAATAATAGCCGTCCATCGCAAGCGATGATGACAACAATCTCAGACGTGTACTGTTGCACCTCTCTGGTGTTGTATTGTAGAGTTAATCTATCCATACCTCAAGCTTGTTGTATTGTTGAAGGTAATCTATCCATACCTCAAGCTTGTTGTACTGTATGAGTTAATCTATTCATACCTCAAGCTTGTACTTCTGTAAAAAAAATAATACATAAATATGAAGTGACGGAACCATTTCATACCTTGTGGTATATAGGGCAATACAGTGTTAGGCCTGTATCATTCATTGACCGTCGGCACACGATGGATGATGTGGTCAGCATCACGCCGGCCGCCTTTACTTTCCCAGAGCATGTCTGGTACCCAGATGAGGCTGTGTCGACCTGAGAGCGTCGCGGTCGGGAAAAATTCCACGCCTACTGCGGGAATTGAACCCGGACCACCAGCCGTGAGAAGCGAGTTAATACATAAATATTCTTTACAATAATGACTCGTGTACACCGGCTACATCTTTATAAGCTCTCCCAAAGCATTCAATAAATTGAGACACATACTAACTAATGAAGCCCTCGCTCAAAGGCTCGTATATTGATATTGAAATTACAAAACTTGTAAATTAATGACTTGCTTACATCACGTATCCTTACAGAAGTAAACAGCTTTTGATAATGTAAGATAATGGAATAAGTAATTGCTTATTATATATATGTTTTTCCACTATCTTGTTAAATGAATCAAGGACATTTAACAAAGCAGTGGGGAAACATATATCTCATTTTGAATATATTTGAAATCATTTTAGGACCGTTGGGATGTCTCTGTCGTAGTCTATATGTAGTCTGCTGTGAAATTCGTCACTCCTGTTGTATCGTTTGCTTGATAAAGGCCCTTTAGTCGAAACGTTGCTGTGTATTGTAATTATTTTTGTGTTTTGTATTACTACAGTACTTTGTTATTACGTGTTTCGCCATTGCTACATAGTTTCACTGCAGTCTTCCCTATATTGATAATATAAGTGTTACGGAAGAGTTCTCCGTATAACATGGACAGAGACGAGAACAAATAGATCTATCCAGAAAGAACTCAAAATCAAAGAAAACAGTCTCATGCTACAAAAATAATGAGAAAATGGAAGTATTTTGGACATATAAAGAAACACGAAGGGCTGGAGAAAACCATCATGGAAGGAGGTACCCTGGCAAATAGGAAGACCACGGAAAAGATGGATTCATGATGTAACTGATGGTTTGAACATGACTGCTGAAGAGGCGGGACATCTGGGATACGAGAGATTCCGAAAAACTGTTGGGTGGCAAAGTTTTCGTAGCGCGTTGGACGACAGATGACAAGCTCCCTGTGACTGCGGCTCAATTCCGAGGGACTGGCAGAAAAGCCACAGGTTCTCCAGATTTACGGTGTTCGTGGCACCGAACCGAAGGGTTACGATGTCTATGGCACCGAGCCGAAGACCTGAAAGCTCAAGTGCTTCTGGACGGAAAAAAAAAGTTCTGCTGAGGACAAGCAATTTGGCGATGAGTAAACAGCTTTTGATGTGTAAGATATTGGAATAAGAGTAAGATATTGGAATAAGTGTAAGATATTGGAATAAGAGTAAGATATTGGAATAAGTGTAAGATATTGGAATAAGAGTAAGATATTGGAATAAGTGTAAGATATTGGAATAAGAGCAAGATATTGGAATAAGAGTAAGATATTGGAATAAGAGTAAGATATTGGAATAAGAGTAAGATATTGGAATAAATGTAAGATATTGGAATAAGTGTAAGATATTGGAATAAGTGTAAGATATTGGAATAAGTGTAAGATATTGGAATAAGTAGTAAGATATTGGAATAAGAGTAAGATATTGGAATAAGTGTAAGATATTGGAATAAGAGTAAGATATTGGAATAAGTGTAAGTTATTGGAATAAGAGTAAGATATTGGAATAAGTGTAAGATATTGGAATAAGTGTAAGATATTGGAATAAGTGTAAGATATTGGAATAAGTGTAAGATATTGGAATAAGTGTAAGATATTGGAATAAGTGTAAGTTATTGGAATAAGAGTAAGATATTGGAATAAGAGTAAGATATTGGAATAAGTGTAAGATATTGGAATAAGTGTAAGATATTGGAATAAGTGTAAGATATTGGAATAAGTGTAAGATATTGGAATAAGTGTAAGGTATTGGAATAAGAGTAAGATATTGGAATAAGTGTAAGATATTGGAATAAGTGTAAGATATTGGAATAAGTGTAAGATATTGGAATAAGTGTAAGATATTGGAATAAGAGTAAGATATTGGAATAAATGTAAGATATTGGAATAAGTGTAAGATATTGGAATAAGTGTAAGATATTGGAATAAGTGTAAGATATTGGAATAAGAGTAAGATATTGGAATAAGTGTAAGATATTGGAATAAGAGTAAGATATTGGAATAAGTGTAAGATATTGGAATAAGTGTAAGATATTGGAATAAGTGTAAGATATTGGAATAAGTGTAAGATATTGGAATAAGTGTAAGATATTGGAATAAGTGTAAGATATTGGAATAAGTGTAAGATATTGGAATAACTGTAAGATATTGGAATAAGTGTAAGATATTGGAATAAGTGTAAGATATTGGAATAAGTGTAAGATATTGGAATAAGTGTAAGATATTGGAATAAGTGTAAGATATTGGAATAAGAGTAAGATATTGGAATAAGTGTAAGATATTGGAATAAGAGTAAGATATTGGAATAAGTGTAAGATATTGGAATAAGTGTAAGATATTGGAATAAGTGTAAGATATTGGAATAAGTGTAAGATATTGGAATAAGTGTAAGATATTGGAATAAGTGTAAGATATTGGAATAAGTGTAAGATATTGGAATAAGTGTAAGATATTGGAATAAGTGTAAGATATTGGAATAAGTGTAAGATATTGGAATAAGTGTAAGATATTGGAATAAGTGTAAGATATTGGAATAAGTGTAAGATATTGGAATAAGTGTAAGATATTGGAATAAGTGTAAGATATTGGAATAAATGTAAGATATTGGAATAAGAGTAAGATATTGGAATAAGTGTAAGATATTGGAATAAGAGTAAGATATTGGAATAAGTGTAAGATATTGGAATAAGTGTAAGATATTGGAATAAGTGTAAGATATTGGAATAAGTGTAAGATATTGGAATAAGTGTAAGATATTGGAATAAGTGTAAGATATTGGAATAAGTGTAAGATATTGGAATAAGTGTAAGATATTGGAATAAGTGTAAGATATTGGAATAAGAGTAAGATATTGGAATAAGGTAAGATATTGGAATAAGTGTAAGATATTGGAATAAGTGTAAGATATTGGAATAATTGTAAGATATTGGAATAAGTGTAAGATATTGGAATAAGTGTAAGATATTGGAATAATTGTAAGATATTGGAATAAGTGTAAGATATTGGAATAAGTGTAATATGGAATAATGTAAGATATTGGAATAAGTGAGATATTGAATAATGTAAGATATTGGAATAAATGTAGATATTGAATAAGTGTAAGATATTGGAATAAAGTGTAAGATATTGATAAATGTAATATTGGAATAATGTAAGATATTGGAATAAGTAATTGCTTTAGCAGTATTACAAATTGCTAAAACTCGATTTTGTTTAATAAATGTTTATAACAGATTCTATGAAGATTTCGTTTAAATATTTCATTGTTCGTAGATTCTATCATTTATTTCTTTTATTGATTGATTCATGACCGTTCCGTGCTATGATACACAGAGACGGCCGCATCAGGCGGTTCCGTAAGGGTAGGGAAGGGGGCGGCATAGGCAGCGAAATCAAAATCACAATTGAAGGTTATTTCAAAAGAAAAACATTTAAGGGCGGCAGTTCGAAGACTTGCATCATAATGAGAAAATATACCGCACTGTTTTGGATTGATTGATTGATATGATCATCACCATTGCACTTCAGTGAGTAACCATGTGTGCTCCAATCTTTTCTTACAAGGAAGATAGTGGGCAGAAGCATGACAGAGCGATATCATCAATGCGGTACGCTCTCAATTGTGTGACATGGGCGGGTCTCAGACACTGGAACGAGTTCGAGAATTAGGTGTTAAGTTTGGACATGCCAGACAGTGTCGTCTTCGTGGTAAAGAGAGAAGATATAGTAATCAACTTCTCATGGTGAGCAAATGGACTTTGGGATGGCTGCTGCAACGGAGGACAGAGCACGAATGGGAATGCCCAATGTGCCATGACGTCGATCGCATAACATAACATAACATAACATAACATAACATAACGAAAAAGGGTCCTCGATTTTATTTAAAACTTTGTTGCTGTTGTCGAAATCCCAGCATGATTAGCCTCAATGTCTCAAGAGACAATATTTTTGGCGTCACATAGTTTGTTCTGCACTGAATCACATCGTTTGTTGTGACTACAGTAATCATTCTTGTCGTACTGTTATACGTTACATAGGGGATGGTTTTTAATTCTGAAGGACTGTTAAAGTGTCAAAGTTCTGTTCATGACAAGCTTTTAGATGATGATGATGATAATGATGATGATGATGATGTTGACAAAATGTTGGATGTTCCATTTAGAAGCAAATGTTCTTATTCAACACAAATAAAACGTATAATAGTAATAATAATAAGTACAATAATTCTCGTACCGTTATACGTTTATATAAGGCCTGTAAACAATTTCTCCATACTTCTCTATCCTGGGTAACTCGCTCAATAACTGAGACCGATATTTCTTGCCTCTCTCAGTAAAGTTTGTTTCATGTTCTCCTTATGTCGACCTCTCTTTCTTGAACGCTTTGCATCCCACTTCATTGTCTGCTTTGATATTCTTTGATAATTTCTTCTCAAGGTGTGTCCAACATATCTCAATCTTCTCTTTCTTATAACAGTTGTTACTATTTTACCAGACATTTTTCATTCTCTGATTTGTATTTTATGATTCATTTTCCATTTATTTTCAAATGATGCTTGTTTCATAATTTAGTCTCCAAACTCTTCATCATTTGCTTAGTAACTGACATATTTTAGTGGATCTTGCAGACAATTGCTGCTTGAATGACTCCAGCGGATGAAAGGATGATCTCGAATGAACTGTCATGTTTAACACCCGTTTTGTATTCAACCTGTTGATTTATATATAATGAAAAAAAAATTATTCTATCTTCACAAATCTCTGAAAATTAACAACATCAATACAATATTTGCTGGAAAATCTAATCCCTATAGTATAAAAAGACACTTGGTATTTAATTCTAAACCACTTTATTAAGTCGTAAATAATGAACCAGACTTTAATGGTCGATACAGCTTTACAGAACAGTCTGGTCATGGCGACTTTCAATACTAAGTTGACGCCAATTTGTAAATAAGTTATATCAGTGGCGGCTCGTGGTCATTTTTGGTGGTGGGGCCAGACAAACATTTCGGAAAAATCATGGTTTTTAGGCTAGGTTTATATTTTAGTATTTACTATTATTTGTCTATTCCGCGAAGTTATTCCCCTTTACTATAATGAATTGGCGCGCATGCCAAATAACAAACGGGACAACGTTCGCCAGGGTAAGTGAGCTGGCCTGATCAAGACCCTACTCCACCTCCTCGTGGTGAACATAGAAATAGATAAAAGATCATGTCTGGCTAAATGGGTAAGGATCGAGAGAGAGAGTTACTCTGGTATAGGTAATAAAGCAAACGCAGACACGCCTCTTAGGTCCTAAATACTAGTGAATACACGCATCTTCTTCTGATATCTAATGAAAAAAGCATAAATGCAAAACAAATGTAAGAAGTAACAATGTACGAGTCGCGTGTAAGCGTATACTCTCCTCCTGAATCAATGGTCAACCATAATTGCCAGCTCTCATTGCAAGAAAGCCGGGCACTCTCCCCACGCACTATAGGCAAAATGGTGAAAACTCATAATTCCTGGGGTTCAACAACAACTAAAATATATACCATATAATTAAGGTACAAAAGAGATCCCTACAACCTATCGTTGACCACAGTCATTCACCATGAAATAGCAAACAATAAAAACAAAAAAACTTTGCTTTTCTTCACTGACAGTTAACCACGATTTTTACTAAACCACTTATTATTGAAAGTCCTCTTTTTCTTGCCATCTTGTTGCACATATACAAAGCTATTTGGCTGATGTGCACCTAGCCTTTAATTTCAAGCTTTTCTTCTATCTTTAACGAAGGAAACGGATTTCGTAATAAATAATCCACTTGATTCATTTTGAATTTCGAGTAAGCCACAACTTCAAAAGTAGGTCACAGCTTCTTGTCAAACGTAAACAAGTGTACTTTGTAGAAGACATTTATATATTGAATACGAAACGGACGATTACCGTAACGATTATAATAATAGTTAGTTACATATTTCTATGAATGCATATCCATTTCTACTATTGTATATATAATTTGTGATTCAATCGATAATTATACAAAGTACTATTTAATCAAGAGTCGTCGTTTAACTGTTAATTGGTTGATAGCTAGGAACTCAGCTTTCGGTGAATAAAATGGTTTTGGCAATTATTATTAAAGGTAGCGGTCAAAGGCCAGATGTTGCAATGTTACATCGTCAGTAGAGAATTTTAAAACGACCCCATAAAACATGGTGCGCTGATATGTTATATAGAGAAGTTATATTTGAAACCGTATATATAATAGTTTTTAAATAATAATATTTATATATTATTATGATTGTTATATTATTATGATATAATATTTATATTTTAGTGTTAAATATTCAACTTTCAATGTTAATCAGTGTCAAGTTAACAATAATAATTACGAACAAAATTTGTTTAAATAATAAGTACACGTTAATTATTTTTGGTTTGGTAGGCTTGTTCTTACTGGCCCCTAATGACCATGGGTGTATACTAATTGGAGGAAAAATATGTTGAATTTTAGAATTCAGAATGTGTGTGATATTTTAGCGCTACATATCAACTTTCAAAGCTAATCAGTATCCTGTTGAAAGTAATAATTATAAACAAATAATGTCTGAAATAATAAGTACACGTTACTCAATATTTTGGTGGGGCCTGGCCCCACTGGCCCTTAATGACGAGCCGCACCTGAGTTATATATCTCCCAGGGTTGTGCGGTATATTTTCTCAGTATGATGCAAGTCTTCGAAATGCCGCCACTTAAATGGTTTTTCCTTAAAGTTACCTTCATTTGTAACTGTGATTTGGTTTCTTATGCCGCCCCTCTTACGGTACCGTCTGATGCGACCGCCTCAGCGCATTATAGTACAGCACGGCCCTGTATGGTCATTAGAGAGCTGCAGTAGTGTAGTTGTTAGTGAACTCGCTTCTTAGTTTAGTGGTTCGGGTTCAATTCTAAAGTGTGGGTGGATTTGTTTCCAACAGTAACGGCTCTCAAATCGTCCAAGCCTTAATTGTGTACCAGGAAATTTTACTGGGATGTAAAGGCGGCCGACGGGATGTTTACAACTTCAAACATCGTATGCCGATGGTCAATGAAATATACAGATCTAACACCGTACTACGGTATATACCACGTGGTTCCTTTACCTTTTCGTACCTGATGTCTAAGAATGCAGCCATCTCACAGGTGATCTAAGAAGTTTTCAGGTATAGGATTGACTTAATTGCAATGGATTTCGTCATATGGCTTCGTCCATATCGGCAGAAATAGCACGCCATCTGTCGAGAGTGTTGCACAAATTACGAACTCCATAGCGCCATTAACAATCCTAGAGTTCTCATTAAAAATTGCACATTTGATTTGGTCCGATTTCGAACAACCTTCAGAACGACAGGCAATCGACTTTACTACTTACGCCTTTAGAGACCTAGGCGACATTAATCGACTTTACTACTTCGCCATAGAGATCTCAGGACGACATTAATCGACTTTACTACTTCGTCGCATAGGGACCAGACGACATTAATCGACTTTACTGCACTTCGCCATGAAGAGACCCAGGCGACATTAATGAGAGCTTTACTTACATCGCCATAGAGACCAGAGCGACATTAATCGACTTTACTACTTCGCCATAGAGACCCAGGCGACATTAATAGACTTTACTACTTCGCCATAGAGACCCAGGCGACATTATTACAAAATACTGGCCTGTGTGTTGTCGGGACTCGCAAGGGGAACAAAGAATAGTAACACTGCGACCTACAAGGCATGTCGTAAGAGACGACTAAGGTAGGGGCCTAGGAAGCTACCCTAGTCCATCAAAAGCATCGCAGAAATCAGCTGTGTTGGGCTATTTGTAGGCGCATAACTGGGACAACGTACAATCGTTCTTAGGCTAGAATCACATACAAATCAGACAGAGTAGTTCGCCCGAGTGGTTACTAGGGCCCACATTTGGGGTGTAAAGAATAGAACCACTCTTACCTGCCACACATGTCGTAAGAGGCGACTTAGGAGGTTTGGATGAAATCGGATGCACGTGTCCTAAAACATGAAAGTCTATACGTTTAGAGGGTCTACAAACTAATGTGCGATGATACACGTTCTTGAAGCAAGATCAAACATATCGACAAAAGTGATTAAAATTGGTTGTAAAGAATGAATGCAAAGAAGAAGTGAAGAAGAAGAAAGAAGACAGAGTGGTTTACAAGAAGTCGATGTGGAATGTTTGAAGAAGACAGAAAGAAGACAGAAAGAAGACAGAGTGGTTTACAAGAAGTCGATGTGGAATGTTTGAAGAAGACAGAAAGAAGACAGAGTGGTTTACAAGTAGTCGATGTGGAATGTTTGAAGAAGACAGAAAGAAGACAGAGTGGTTTACAATTAGTCGATGTGGAATCTTTGAAGAAGACAGAAAGAAGACAGAGTGGTTTACAAGAAGTCGATGTGGAATGTTTGAAAAAGACAGAAAGAAGACAGAAAGAAGACAGAGTGGTTTACAAGTAGTCGATGTGGAATGTTTGAAGACAGAAAGAACAGAGGAAGACATGAATTAAGAAGAAACGAGTGGTTTACAAAGTCGATGTGGAATGTTTGAAGAAGACAGAACAGAAGACAGAGTGGTTTACAAGTAGTCGATGTGGAATGTTTGAAGAAGACAGAAAGAAGACAGAAAGAAGACAGAGTGGTTTACAAGAAGTCGATGTGGAATGTTTGAAGAAGACAGAAAAGACAGAAGAAGACAGAGTGGTTTACAAGTAGTCGATGTGGAATGTTTGAAGAAGACAGAAAGAAGACAGAGTGGTTTACAAGTAGTCGATGTGGAATGTTTGAAGAAGACAGAAAGAAGACAGAGTGGTTTACAAGTAGTCGATGTGGAATGTTTGAAGAAGACAGAAAGAAGACAGAGTGGTTTACAAGTAGTCGATGTGGAATGTTTGAAGAAGACAGAAAGAAGACAGAAAGAAGACAGAGTGGTTTACAAGTAGTCGATGTGGAATGTTTGAAGAAGACAGAAAGAAGACAGAGTGGTTTACAAGAAGTCGATGTGGAATGTTTGAAGAAGACAGAAAGAAGACAGAGTGGTTTACAAGTAGTCGATGTGGAATGTTTGAAGAAGACAGAAAGAAGACAGAGGGTTTACAAGTATCGATGTGGAATGTTTGAAGAAGACAGAAAGAAGACAGAAGAAGACAAGTGGTTTACAAGAAGTCGATGTGGAATGTTTGAAGAAGAAGACAGGAAAACAGAAGAAGACAGAGGTTACAAGTAGTCGATGTGAATGTTTGAAGAGACAGAAAGAAGACAGAAATGAAGACAGAGTGGTTTACAAGAGTCGATGTGAATGTTTCGAAGAAGACAAGAAGAAGACAAGAGTTTACAAGAAGTCGATGTGGAATGTTTGAAGAAGACAAGAATCAGAAGACAGAAGAAGACAAGTGGTTTCAAGTAGTCGATGTGGATGTTTAAGAAGACAGAACAGAAACAGAAGAAGACAGAAAGAGCAGACAGTGGTTTACAAGTAGTCGATGTGGAATGTTGAAGACAGAAGAAGACAGAAGAGCAGAACAGCAAGACGAGAGTGTTTACAAGAAGTCGATGTGGAATGTTTGAAGACAGAGAAGACATTAAAGAAGACAAACAAGTCGTGTTTACAAATCGTGCTAGTTTGGATTGTAAAAACGCAAAGAGACAGATGATAACAAAAGAAACAACTTTACTGATCTTATTTAGAACGAGAGTTGTTGCCCAGTGCGTCAGTACGAGTGTTTCAGTGTCGTTGAGTTTGAAGTGCGTAAGCGGAGCAGCATGTTCAACTGGACGGAGCGAGTGGTTTACGTGTGTGATGTTAAGAGTTATATCTACTGCTGTTCTGTGGCTTTGTTGTTATTCACTGACAGATTCTGCTATGCCATCTAACCATCTTTTCCGTGGTCTTCCTCTTGCCTTTTTCCCGATGTTCTGTTGTAGAAGACTCTGTATACTGTGGAGTTGGATGCATTCTTATTAAGTGCGCAAGCCACTTCATTCTTTGTTTATCTATGTAATTCAAGCACGGTTTTGTGCCAACTTTCTTTCTTATGCTGATGTTGGTGACTCTGTCTTTTCTGGTGTTGTTGGTAACCTTTCGCAGGCAGCGCATTTCATTTTTTGTGACTGCGATTTGCTCATTGTCCATGTTTGGCTCTGGTAACACAAAGTAGGTATAAAAAAGCTGTTGATCATCTGTTGCTTAGCTGTCAGTGAAATGTTTAGGTGCCTTAACAATGGGGCTAGCTGGTAAGTTGCAGCATTTGCTTTTTGCCCTCTAGCCTCTATTTTCTATCCAGTTTTTCGTATTCTGTGAATATGCTTCCTAAGTATTTGAATTCTTTCACTTGATTTATTGCTGTACCATTGACATGGATGTCTAGATTATTATGTTTTCTTCCCATATTCATTGTTTCTGTTTTAGTGTTGTTGATTTTCATGTCATGGTTTATACAATTTTTGTTCAGGGTAATCAATATGTTGTTGTAGATCTTGTTCAGTTTGATGTATCAGGCAATGATCGTCTGCAAAAAACAGTTCATTTATTTCATCATTATCTGAATTTGACTCTTAAGTTATTTTATCCATATATGCAATAAAGAGTAGTGGTGAGCGGACACAACAATATCTGTGCATACACCAGTCGTTAAATGTTGGCAATTTATTCGTTATTTTCTTAACAGCTGCTCAAGTTTCTGAGTTTGTCTATTATGACTACAGCTAAATAATGATCACATCTCATACCTTTGTTTATTTTGATTTTGATGTCTTGTATCGAATCTCTTCATGTGATACTAGCTACACGATATGACCAGTCTAGAACAACGATTCTCAAAGTGGGAGATAGCACCCTACTGGGGAAGATGAGAAACCAAAGTGGGCTTGATTGATTGATTGATATGACCAGCATTACTGCATTTCGATGAGTAGCCATCTGTGCTCCGATCTCTTTCTTACACATGAAGATCTCAGCGGTAGTGTACAAACTCCATAGCATCGGCGAAGGTACCCAGTGTAATTTAGAAGTAGTGACACTATTTTTGTAGGAATTATGCATCCGAACCACTTAATTTGTTGCTTCTTGATGAAGTTCAATACTGATGTTGTACCCACTTTTTCCCTGATGTCTTCATTTCTAAACCGGTCGTTTGAGTGGTTACCAGGGCCCAAATTTTGGATGTAAAGAATAGAACCTCTGTTACCTGCCACGCATGTCGTAAGAGGCGAATAAGGAGGTTAGACTGAAATCGGATGCACATGTCCTAAACGTGTAAAAGTCTATTCGTTTAGTTGCCTACCAAACCAATGTGCAACGTATACATGTTCTTGGCAATGATAAAACATATCACAAAGAGTGATTAACATTGGTCGTAAAGAACGAACGCAAAGAAGAAGAATAAGATTTCTAAACCAGTCTCTTCAAATTATATTCTCTGCAAGGGGGTTATATCCTTTTCTCATGTTTGTTTGCCTCCACGCTCTGATATAACTAAAAGAGACTCACCCGTAGGTTGAAAGGGCGTGAATCGACTTGACAAAGGTTAAATCCTCTACATAACAAATCAACAAAGTGTGTAATCAAAATGTTGTTACTTAATGCAATATGATCAACAAAAAAACAGTGTACAGGTGTTAAGAGCTTCCGAAAACACAAATAGACAAACACGGGACTCGATTTAGAATGGCTCGCTGTTTGTGCTCATAAGGACGCTCGTATTGCTAGGCTAGGTGTCGTAAGAAATGAGGGTAAGTTGTTCGAATCCCGTGTATGTCTATTGTTGTTTTTCTGAAGGTCTTAATACATGTACACTGTTATTTGTTGATTATATTGTTACTTCGTTGCTTCCTCTGCGGGTTCTTGCCAAAACTCATTGTTCTCATCTTATTTAATGCAAACAACAAAGTAATGTAAGAGAGAATGCTTGAGCAAACAAACAAATAAATTGTACAGACAGTATTGTACAGAATACATAGAATTTAAATTAATAAAATTGAACTCTGTGATAACCGTTAGTTGATGATTGATTTATAGTATCATCATCAGATAGAATCAGATAGAATCAGATAGAATCAGATAGAATCAGATAGAATCAGATAGAATCAGATAGAATCACACTCTGCCTGAACACATTTCTAGCAAAATTTTTTAAACTTGAATCAATGCTTAGCCATTGCTGAATTCTCCATCATTGTCGGTGAAATCATAAACATAAAACACTGTGTGTGTTTACTTGAACTTTGGAACAAATCCATGGCTTGTTCGGCACTTTAACGACGTGGAGGACGAAACAACATCTTATAACTAAACTTTTCACACGAAAGTTCACTTTTTCATAACAGGAAAAAAATATTTGCGAATAAGACTATGTCTAAATATTCGAAAATAACTTTTGCCATGCCGTATATGAATGAAATGGGAGTTATCTGCCGTTGAATTCTGTAAACAAAAACAGTGTCGGAAGTATAGTAGCTGAACAGTAAAACAAAACGTGCATGGACCCAGATTATACGTTGACAGCGTGTTTTGGCAAAATGAGAGAACTGTTTTCTACGTTGGGAGCGTCGACTGGACGCAATGTGAAAAATATCAATAATGCTGATATCCCAGAATGTTAAACTTAATTTGTTTAACATAATATAACTTAGTTTAGCATAGTATGCTGATATCCCAGAGTGTTAAACTTAATTTGTTGAACATAATATAACCTTGGTTTAGCATAGCATGCTGATATCCCAGAGTGTTAAACTTAATTTGTTGAACATAATATAACCTTGGTTTAGCATAGTATGCTGATATCCCAGAGTGTTAAACTTAATTTGTTGAACATAATATAACCTTGGTTTAGCATATAATGCTGATATCCCAGAGTGTTAAACTTAATTTGTTGAACATAATATAACCTTGGTTTAGCATATAATGCTGATATCCCAGAGTGTTAAACTTAATTTGTTGAACATAATATAACCTTGGTTTAGCATAGCATGCTGATATCCCAGAGTGTTAAACTTAATTTGTTGAACATAATATAACCTTGGTTTAGCATAGTATGCTGATATCCCAGAGTGTTAAACTTAATTTGTTGAACATAATATAACCTTGGTTTAGCATATAATGCTGATATCCCAGAGTGTTAAACTTAATTTGTTGAACATAATATAACCTTGGTTTAGCATATAATGCTGATATCCCAGAGTGTTAAACTTAATTTGTTGAACATAATATAACCTTGGTTTAGCATAGTATGCTGATATCCCAGAGTGTTAAACTTAATTTGTTGAACATAATATAACCTTGGTTTAGCATATAATGCTGATATCCCAGAGTGTTAAACTTAATTTGTTGAACATAATATAACCTTGGTTTAACATATAATGCTGATATCCCAGAGTGTTAAACTTAATTTGTTGAACATAATATAACCTTGGTTTAACATAGTATGCTGATATCCCAGAGTGTTAAACTTAATTTGTTGAACATAATATAACCTTGGTTTACCATAGTATGCTGATATCCCAGAGTGTTAAACTTAATTTGTTGAACATAATATAACCTTGGTTTAGCATAGTATGCTGATATCCCAGAGTGTTAAACTTAATTTGTTGAACATAATATAACCTTGGTTTAACATAGTATGCTGATATCCCAGAGTGTTAAACTTAATTTGTTGAACATAATATAACCTTGGTTTACCATAGTATGCTGATATCCCAGAGTGTTAAACTTAATTTGTTGAACATAATATAACCTTGGTTTAACATATAATGCTGATATCCCAGAGTGTTAAACTTAATTTGTTGAACATAATATAACCTTGGTTTAACATAGTATGCTGATATCCCAGAGTGTTAAACTTAATTTGTTGAACATAATATAACCTTGGTTTAACATAGTATGCTGATATCCCAGAGTGTTAAACTTAATTTGTTGAACATAATATAACCTTGGTTTAACATATAATGCTGTTTTTAAAATAAATTTCTCTTAATCTAACAATTAAAAAAAAAGAATTTAAAAGCCTGAAGGAGGACTTCATTGCACCGGGTTTTAACCCATACAGCTCGGTCCCTCTCCACAGAAATGGCCCGCCACCTGCCGAGAGCATTGCACAAAGCACGAACTCCGTAGCTCCAGCAACAATCCTAGGGTCTCTGGAAAAAACTGCACTCGTAAACAGAATGGCGCGGTCCGGACTCGAACGCAAGACCTTCGACTTTCAAGGCAAAGGGTTTTTTATCTAACAATACTGGAACGCAAGGTCACGAGACGGTTTTTGTCTTATTTTCTAGAAATGTTACCTTAGCTCGCAGGCCTTATGTTATCGGAGGCCAGGGCTCAAGTTGGCTTCGAAAATTCTCCCAAATTTCCACGGCACGAGGCCTTTAGGGTCACATGTTATCAACTTACTTATTGCTGACACCGGTGATAGTATTGTCAAATAGGGTAGTACCTGAAATAATTTGAGAACCGCTGGTTCTGTGTTTCAGTAATTTTCGTAAGTGCTATACAATTATGTAGAAAATAGAAGTTCTCATGTTACCAATTTGTTGTTGCTACAGACATTAGTTATTTGTCACAATTTGGTTATCACATTGTCTCATTACTTCATTACTGTGACTGTTGTAGAATCTAGTTTAGACAAATTGATCCATCGTTTGTATAGCAAGGTCGTTACGAGATGGAGTTTTTATATCTTGTAAGCAAATATCATCAGACGAAGTCATCTCGCCCGAGTGGTTACCGGGCCCAAATTGGGGTGTAAAGAATAGAACCACTGTTACCGGCAACGCATGTCGTAAGAGGCGTCTAAGGAGGTTGGGCGTGGGGCTAGCTACCCTACACCGTTAAAAAACACTAGATGGCTACAGAACGGAGAGCGAACCGAGTAAATGCTGACTGAAACGTCGCCGAAGGATAAGCACCATAGCTCCAAATGGTGCTGAAAATGTGACGTAAAACACACCAATGCTACAGCTGCATGAATCAGATTTCCATCTGAATAGAATTTATGGGGAGATCTGGTATATCAGTCTGGGCGGTGATCGAGAGAGAGAGAGAGAGAGAGAGAGAAGCCATCTTGAAAAACGTGGTGCAATGAATTTTAATTCCTAGCCTTTAGAGAGCCATGTTGAAGAATTATGCTTCTGGAAAGCGTGACCGGGAACGACCAAGACGATGATGGCAAAATTAAATTAAGGAAACCAATAACAGAATGGTGGAAGAAACAGAAGATTTGGCTCGAGATTTCAGAAGGACTGTGATGAAAGTTCCTTTCTTCAAGTGGCATGTTACCTGGTTACGTAGTATTTAAGACTACTGAACAACTTTTCCTCCACTACAAGCACGTCTGCAAACGAAATTTGAAAGACGGGAATACATTCAACTAGAAAAATGTTCCAGGGACAAAGCATCTAGATGCACGCTCTAAGTATTGGTATGAGATCTCATCATCATCATCAAGTTGCATGTCCCTTGCAGAATGTCGCTTTTATCATAGCATGTCTGAAACACTTTCTGTCTCTAGCAAGCTCTCCCGCCTTTTCTAGCGTCATGTTCATTGTTCTTTTGATGTCCTGCTGCCAACATTATCTTGGTCTTCCCCTGCCTCTACCCCCAGAAACAGTGTCTTCTATTACTGTTTTCTCAAAAGCACCTCTTTAACGTGACCGAAATACTTCATTCTCCGGGACATGATGTTGTTTATGAGCCAAAGCTACACTATATATAAGTCTTGTGGTATGTCTTTTTTTTCTCTTCTCTGTCCAGGACGTTCTAAGAATTGTTCGGTAGCACCTTATTTCGAACACTTCAAATATGTTCCTTGTTGCCCGTGTTAATGTCCATGTCTCGCACTCATATCTTGCCACAGGAAAGATGTATGCTTTCAAAACTCTTAACTTTATTTCTTCATGCTGACCATCCTCTGGAAAGCCATGGATAGTCTTCGTCTAACTTCCTTTGTGCAGTCACCGTTATTTTTAATTACATACCCAATTCAGTCTGAGAACTGAGGAAGTCAAACTAAGATAACTCGCTAATATAAAGTGTTCCAGGAGAAACAAAACAACTTATACAAAATCTCCCCTAAGGGACGTCGCAGCCATTGTCTTATCGAGCTAATATGGTTTTTTTCCCCTGCACGATCCTTATTAACTCCCCTTAACAAAACTATAGTGATTGTCTCCCCTTGAAAATCTTCCATTACACTATCTGTATCCACGCTCTTGTCAGTTGTTGTACCTTTGCTCTAACAGTGCATCTACGAAATCCTCTTTGCTAAAACAAATTTCCCGCATTAAGTCAAAGGCGTAAGCACTGAATAAAATTCCGGCTAAAATATTGACGAAACTAAAAAGCCGCATCCTGCCTCTGCTGAAAAAAAGTTTTTAAATAATTAAATTAAATTTAAATAGAGCAAACACATTGTCACTGTTTTTATTAATAAATATGGAGTTCCATTTGGTCAGAGTATACGTTTTATTTCTTGCAAGTTTCTGTAGCTCTTTAAAAATCTTGTGGCCGTTGAGTTGGTGATACGAAAATGTTGCAGGGGCGAAACTGGCATCGATTGGTAAAAAAATATTCAACTAGAAGATTTGGATTTTGCAGATGATATTGCCTTGTTAAGTAATAACAACCTAGATATGCAAAGAAAACCAATAATTTGGCATCTATAGCATCAAAAGTTGGACTGCAGATAAGCTATGAAAAACAAATATAATGAAGACACATGCAGATATCACCCTGGAATCTAAAATGATAAAATTAACGGAGCATTTCACCTATTTAGGTAGCAATTTTGATTGCACAGGAAATGTTAAAAAAGAAATTATACTACGAGTTGTCAAAGCAACATCAACTTTTAAAAGTCTCAAAATAAATATGAAACTGCAGGAACCCTTTCGCTCTGTATTATTTTGACCTCTGGACGCATTTATTTTGCGATTCAAATTTAACATTCAATGTCATTAGCTTAACTTTTATAACTCTAGTACTGTTTCTCTAAAGTATGACATATTATATATTAAATTGTTGCTAATTGGATGTGGAATACATTAATATAATAATATTTAACATGATGCGAATGCTTTGAGAAAATTAGATTATTGTAGCATGACTATTTTGAAAAAAAAACAATCATAAAAAATAATTTTACTCTCGGGTTTGTATTACATCTTAATATTTATAGATCTTTCCAGAAGTAGAAGTTCAATGAAGAGAATCCATGTGTGAACATATTCTATAAGTTTAATCTAACTAGGTGCAGTAGTTTTTATAATATTCACTTTTTAGTGAGGACACGTCAATAAATGGAATGTGGAACGCCCATTCTTTAGATGCAATTATTACATTAGACTTACAACTATCGATACTGCATTTAATAAACAATCAAATGTCATTATCACCATCAATTAAATCTTTTTCATTACTATCACAAGTTATAATTTGATCTAACAGTGCTCAAGATTACACTGTAAACATCGTTGGAAAATATTAACGTTTAAAAAAATGTCTCGACTTGAACACAATAATACACTGCTTTCCCTCTTTCAAATCTTTGTGAAATGGAGATAGTTATGTACCTACATATATGTACTTTCCGTTTCTGAAGATTTTTACTTCAGTAAAGGGATTGTGAAAATATATTCATTTCGGTGAACAGACATCCAAAAGCCGATATATCAGTTTTGCGACATCATGAACATTACTCTGAACCGATATATCGGCGCTGCAGTCCCGTTGGGTTTTAAAAGGCGTAACTAAATTAACGAATTTTCAATTCAAATGTTGTATCAATCCTAACATATGCTAGCGAGAGATGGAAAATGACTAAAGATATAGAAAGCAAGTTGAATGCATTTGAAAATAGATGTCTGCGAAAATAATGAATATAAGATGGAACGAATTCAGGAGAAGTGATGAAATCAGAGACATGTCTGGTCAACCACTAGTGACAACTGTTATACGAAGGAAAGAGTGGAGATATGTTGGACACACCTTGAGAAGAAATGATCAACGAATATCAAAGCAGGCATTGAAGTGGGATGTAAAGGGTTCAAGAAAAAGAGGACGACTTAAGAAGATCCTGAAACAAGTTTTGCTGAGAGAGACAAGAAATACCAGTCTTAGTTCTATGGAGGAGATTGAGCGAGTTGCCCAGGATAGATGGGTATGGAGAAATTGCTTGCAGGCCCTATGTAACGTATAACGGTACGAGAGGAATTATTATTATTATTACTATTATACGTTTTATTTAATTTATTTTGAATAAATACCGCCCGAGTGGTTACCGGGGCCCAAATTTGGGGTGTAAAGAATAGAACCACTGTTACCTGCCACGTATGTCGTAGAGGCAACTAAGGAGGTTTGGCTTAAATCGGATGCACGTGTCCGTTAGGAAATGCTAACCCGAAACAAATGCTTGCAGAAAACGAATGCACCAGGCCGTAAGGCACATAACGCGATGCAACGACCCATCACAATGAGGAATGGGATAACGGATTCTACGGTCGCCAATCTCCTCGGAGATTTATCCACCCAGTAAGAATGTCGGACCTACCATCACGAGGGTGGCCAAAACTTACTGCGGGAAGGGGTCGGCACAAACGGGAAAGCAGAAATCATTGGAATTATATCCTACAGAATTGCCCCAGTATGCAGACTTGAGAAGAAAGAGGTGGCCCACTTACACTAGCGTTCAAGACATACTGTATGACGTGGTTGATAATCTTAGACAGACGGCTGCCTATATTAGAGAATCCGAAATCCCAATCTAGTGAGAACGCAGAAGACAAACTGTATGGCATGGTTGATAATCTGAGGCAGACGGCAGCCTTTATTAGAGAATCTGAAATCCCAATCTAGTGAGAACACAGAAGAAGAAGAATAAATACTTGCTTCTAAATGGAATAGCATCCCAAAATTTTATCATCATCATCATCATCATCATCATCATCATCATAAAATAACTTAAAATGACCAGAACTTTCCCATCTTAACGGAATTTGTCTCTCTCTAATTGTCCAGATGTCCGTCTTTGAAGCTGTCATGCCCAAACTATCAGTTATATTCGGAATCCATCTTATTCGTGGTCTTCCTCTTCTCATATGTATGTTTGGCAACATACTAAACAGATATAACAGCTGATATTTATTACTGAACAGAAGACATAGCATTTCGCGGCAATCCTATAGGTGCTCAATCTCCCCCAACAGATATCGAAAGGTGTGCATACTAATGGTTCCTGTGATTCACTGATTAACACTCTCCTTTCTCTACCCCTCAAGCATCCTGTTGCTTCGGCAATTCCTATAGCCAATACGTCGATGCTTGATTTCACCTACGTCATATTAGAGATCTGTGCGCCCGAGTGGTTACCGGGGCCCAAATTTGGGGTGTACAGAATAGAACCACTGTTACCTACCACGCATGTTGTAAGAGGCGAGTGAAGAGGATTGGATGAAATCAGATGCATATGTCCTAGACATGTAGAAGTCTATGCGTTTAGGGGCCTACCAAACCAATGTGCTACGTATACACGTTCTTGGCAAAGATCAAACATATCACAAAGAGTGATTAAAATTGGTTGTAAAGAACGAACGCAAAGAAGAAAAAGATATGTGGAAAAATATTCAGATGGATCCTCGATACAAACGAGCCCATTACTTTTAAAGCGGGAGGCGAGTATTTTACCATCATGTTATTTAGTGCATGAAATGTTGATTTCTAATTTACCACCATGTTATTTAGTGCATGAAATGTTGATTTTCTAATTTTACCACCATGTTATTTAGTGCATGAAATGTTGATTTTCTAAAAGTATTTTACCACCATGTTATTTAGTGCATGAAATGTTGATTTTCTAATTTCGTTACGTTGAAATGTATTTTTCTTGATCTTTGATCAGTGTCTTCATTAAAATATATATTACAAAGATTGAATTAACAGTTGAAGAGAGTTCCTAAGTGTTGGCAAATCTAGAGAGAGAAAACCTCATTGATAACTACCATCTTTAAACATGTCAGCTGATTTGGGAGCTTCTCTGGAGCGGAGGCAGTGCTCGAATCTTGCTCACAAATGAATTAGGTTCTAGGTTAGGGAGAGTCTCTTTGGCATAGAGGTTAAGTGCTAGTATCTGGTTTCAGAGGTTCTCGGTTCACTTGCTCGTGGGGGCTATCGGGATATTTATCCAGAGATCCTGATCTCAGTCTAGGTAAGATTGAGTTCCTAGTACTATCGGAGACGGACGATAAAACGTCGGTCCCGTGTTCAATTTCAGGACATAAAATAATCACTGACAGTTCAAAATGGAAAAGAGCAGGCTGGAAAGCCGCTTCCCAGGACAAAATTAATTAGATATATAAAAAAACAACTTGCTATAAACATTTTCCCCATTTTCAAATTACATCGATAACCCTCGCCGGTGCTACGGAGTTTGTGTACTGCCACTGAGATCCTCCATTGTGAGAAACAAATTGGAGCACACATCTTCACACACCGAAATGAAATGATGATGGTCCAACCAATCAATCAATCAATCAATCAATCAATCAATCAGCACTCGGTACGTTATACGCGTGGAGCTATCGACATTTTTGTTCTGCTTTGTAATGTACTTTTGTTTCCTTCTTTTCTCTAATTCAGTTTTGTCTTACAGTGTTAGGATAAGAAAAGATTTATAGAACGGGCTTTTGTGTGCGCTTCATGAATAGTGTTTTCACCTCCTCTGTTATTTCTAAGATCCACCTTTTGTGTAGAAGACCTGTTGCTTTGTATCCACAGTATGGGAGTAGCATTGCTCTTTAAGGCACACTGTCTGTTGGAAATCTGCTTGTGTAGCCAAACCATTTAATTTGTTGTTTCTTGATGAAGTCTAGTACTAATGTTGTAACCACTTTTATACTGATGTCTTCATTTCGAAACCGATCTCTTCTTGATATTCTTAGCATTCTGTGTAGACACTTTATCTCTATCGTGACTAGTCTGCAATGTACAAAGAGTAACTTTTAGCCAAACATACAACAGGGCGTAACCTCACCCATAAGTGAGCAGTAATAACAGTAACCTCTTTAGTCTTCTTGTCAATGCGCGTATCATGGACATCCATTTATAAGATATACAAGCTCTTTATGTATAAGAAAGCTCAGTTTGATCTTGTTATGGATATCTCTAGTCTAATTTTATTACTTTTCATGATTCCATTTTAGAGAGACTTTCTTTTCTTTTACTTTTCTCCAATCCTGTTTTACATGACAGCGTCAGGATAAGAAGAGATTTCTAGGACAGTCTTTTGTGTGTGCTTCATAAATAGTGTCTTTCATCGTCTCTGTTACCATATAGAATAGCGTTTCCTAAACTGGGGTTAGCAAGCCCCATAGGCCTCAAGCGTTTAAAGAAATATTATGATTTTTGACATTTGAAAGTGACAA
Organism: Arion vulgaris; assembly: GCA_020796225.1. Taxonomy (NCBI): domain Eukaryota; kingdom Metazoa; phylum Mollusca; class Gastropoda; order Stylommatophora; family Arionidae; genus Arion; species Arion vulgaris. The sequence continues at coordinate 50,801,878 of CM036755.1, read as the reverse complement.
ATAAATTTTAAGAAAAATTATAGGTCTAATGTTTTCTTTGTTGTTTATTAAAATGTTAAATTGTAGACATTGTTTACTATTGTAACACATTCAGACATTGTTTACTATTGTAACACATAGATCATTCAGACATTGTTTACTATTGTAACACATTCAGACATTGTTTACTATTGTAACACACATATCATTTAGACATTGTTTACTATTGTAACACACAGCTCATTCAGACATTGTTTACTATTGTAACACACAGATCATTCAGACATTGTTTACTATTGTAACACACAGATCATTCAGATATTGTTTACTATTGTAACACATATATTGTTTACTATTGTAACACAGAGATCATTCAGACATTGTTTATTATTGTAACACACAGATCATTTAGACATTGTTTACTATTGTAACACACAGATAATTCAGACATTGTTTACTATTGTAACACACAGATAATTCAGACATTGTTTACTATTGTAACACACAGTCATTCAGACCGTCATTTTCTATTGAAACTTAAAATTTCCCAGATAAATGTACTTAAAGGTGGTTCGTGGTAATCAAAGTTTGGACCAGATATGACTATTGTAAGAGAAACATACTTATCGTATTTCTACGTTTATAGAAACGAACCATAGTAAACAAATGCATGCCGAAATAGGATGTACTGGCCTACGGGTCTTTCGTCATCATTATCACTTGCCGTGCCGGCTAGTTTAGAAGATCATTAGTTAGTTAGTTAGTTTGTTCCTTTCGTGCCAAAGGCGGCACATAGGGAAGAGGTTTTAGATCTCCATGTATGTGGTTCGTGCTAGCAGTTGGGGATCTCGTATGGTTTTACATCCCAGTAGTTTACTTTCCTGTAGGATTGTTCTTCGAAAAGTGGTCTTAGGTCTTCCAAGTTTTCTTTTCCCAACTGGTAACAATATAAGGACTTGTCGATTTAGTCTCTTTTCGTCTGATCTAAGAACATGACCTAAATATTTCTAACTTCGTTTCCTTATAATATTTGATACGGGTTGTTGGTGTGTTCTATCTCTCACTGACATGAAACGATCATGGATGTTTACAAATCTCTGTCTCTGGTGTTTGCTTAGATGTTGACACTCTTCCGCGCCATGAAGTCAGGCTATTCAAAATTTTCCCCTCTCTGTCTTCCTCTGTCTCGTCTCCCCTCGATTTTACCAGTTGTTATTTGTTACAATATATTCTAAACCTCCCTTCCTCATCACACGTCCGAAAAATGATAACTGCCGGTTTCTTATATTGATGATAAGCTTTCCCTATGTCTTGATCTCATTTAACACCTTAACATTAGTCATTTTAGCAGTCTTTTGGATTCTCATCATTCTAATCTAAAACCACATCTCTGTGGCCCTCATAGATTTTTCGATATGTTTGTTCATTGTCCACAACTCGCATCGGTATGTCAGTATTGGTTCTATGGTGCATTGTATGACTCATTCTGATCTCAATTTACAAGGACTTGTAGCATATAACGCGTCCCATTTTCTGGAATGATGTTTTCACCTGCCATATTCGGCTTTTATAGGTGTCTGTAGGTGACTAAATAGTGCAACTAACCCTCACTTTAACTCTTAGTTGACCAGAGCAAAAGTCATCTTTTTACAAACCATGTTTTTAGAATAAAAAACGCTCTTTATTTTGGCTCCTGGTAAAAAGTCGTCCAACCTAAAACCACGTAGTGTTGCATTTGGTCTACAAGGTTAAGAAACAAGCCTAAAAGAGACCACAAAGCGTGGCTTAACAAGTTTTGATGTAGAACTAGACAGAAAGAAAAGAAATAGCTTAAGATGGTAGTACCATTTACATAGTCTAAGCTTTTATATTCATTAATATTATAGTTGGATTTTGTTAGTTTCCGTTGATGGGAATTCTCCTGAGATTTGTGATCTGGAGATTTGGCGATATTGTCAACAAAGAAAATATTAGAATAATTATGAATGTCTGGGTCGTTGTAATCATGAACTTTGTAATCAGAATGTTAATCTTTATTACAGGAATATTCAGATGCATCATCGTTATAATAAACTTGATTTTTTTCAGTATTAGAATCATCTCGTGTAATGTCGGGGTTTGCAAGGAGTAGATTAGAACACTGGATGGACAGGGAGAAGAATTTGGAACACTGACTGTGACAGGAGAAGAGATAGAACACTGGACTGTGACAGGAGAAGAGATTTGGAACACTGCGACTGTGACAGGAGAAGAGATTTGGAACACTGGACTGTGACGGAGAGAGATTTGGAACACTCGACTGTGACAGGAGAAGAGATTTGGAACATGGATGTGACAGGAGAAGGTTTGGAGGCAGAGATGAACAATATAAAAAGACATGGATCCCAACAAACCTAATACATTTGTACACACTGTATTATTTACTGGAGACACGCCCATATGTTGCTGGGGCACGCAAGAGGAGCAAAGAATAGTAACACTGCGAACTACAAGACATGTCGTAAGAGGCGACCCAGGTGGGGACTTAGGGAAGCTGGCCGAGTAAAGAAAAAGCGGAGCAGAAATCGGATGTGTTGGCCTACTTGTAGGCTCATATGTGCAATCGCTCGTATGCTCAAATTACATACAAATCACAAAAATTGGTTTAACAAGTGGTCAATATGGAGCATTGAAAGAAGAAGAAGTAGAAAACTGGAGGCAACCTAAATTGAGGTAGGCAACAAACGGCTTTGAGCAGCCAATGGTTCTTTTATGTGCTCAAACTGAACTCGGGACCAACGTTTTATCTTCTGTCTCCGATAGGACTAGGAACTCAATCTCACCTACATTGAACTCGGGGATCTCTGAAAGAATATCTAGAAGGCTCCATGAGGGAGCAAACCTGGTACCATTAGCACGATAGATAAGCACATAACCTCTACGACACAGAGACCCAGCTGAATGTAACTGCGCACCTATACGGGTGTTATGAGGGTTAAAGAGGAGAAAATCAACAACACAACAGTTTACTAGATACGTACAAACATTTATCAAGCTATATATAAATAGACTACATTTCTGTGAAGGATTGAGTCATCAAGAGCAGGGTAGACCAAGAAAGATGGGTTGATGCAGTTACACTAAAATCGATGTTGAATCGATTGCGATTTAGGCAGTTTGGAGTTACCCGTTGTACATGTAGAACTGGATGCCTGAGAGGCTGAGTGAGAGATGTGTTTAATCAGTGAACTACGGGAACCATCAGTATGCTTACTCTTCGATATCTGTTAGGGGAGACTGAGCACTTATGGATCTGCCCGGAGTGCAATGACGTCAGTTTAGTAAACAATAACTAATAACATATTAAAACTCCACAATACCACACCATATCAAGCGACCAATCGTGCATGATCTCGGAAACCGATCATCAGTTGAACCTGCTACACGTAGAGACAAAAAATAGAAAAGGACAAAAGAAAGCAGGTCAGCGCGGTCTGACTTGACAAAAATATTGCACCCTCATTGACCAGAATTGATGCAATTATTTTCCCGATGTCTGGTAGATCACGCGTTTTGCACTAATACTTCCATTGTCAGCGTATGGAGACTGTACTGCAGGTGACCACTTATTAAACTAAAAACTAAATCTCCCGGGGGCTCAATTTGAAAAGGGTAGTTATTGAGTTGGAATGTATTAGTTCAATGAGTAGGGCGTTCACGTTTAGGATCAGACACAATCGGGTGTTATGGGTTCATTTTCCACACCCAGTGTTTCTCAAGTGAGGAGGAGAGGTGGAACCACTAGAAAACTACAGACCTTCATAAATGAATGTTTACGTAGAATAGAGGACTGAGATGGTATGATAAGATTACGAACGAGGAATTCAGAGAAAGATTTAGCAGATACCAGTGGAGAAAGAGCTAAGGAAGAGACGCTGGCGATAGATAGGACATACATTGAGAAGACCGACCGGAAGCATTGCAAGACAGGTACTGTTTTGGAACCAGCCGGAAAAGAGGAGTAGGGAAGGCCTATAATACATGAAGAAAAGAGTTGAGGCTGATATTAAAAGAATAGTTAAGACATAGAAAGAATTGGAAGGGATGGCAGGAGAAAGGAAGAGCTGGAAGAAGTTTGTTGAGGATCTGTGTTCCGTTGGGAGTTGAAAAGTGTGTGAAGTTTGCATGTGTTACCTTGACAAAGGCCTACGACTGAAACGTTGAAATTCTGTTTATTTCATTATCCATTTCTTCTTCTTCATTTTCTTGCTTATGTAATACTATATTTAACGGTCTTTATCCAAAATTGCCATGCCCACCTGTCCAACATGAACGTAGCACGTTGGACGACTGATGACAAGCCCCGGTGAGTGCGGCTCAATTCCACGGGCTTGCAGAAAAGACACATGTTCTCCAGATTTACGGTGTTCATGGCACCGAACCGAAGAGTTGAAAAAAAATCCAAAATCACCCTGTATCAGTGTTCAAGAAAAATTAATTAGTTTGTCATGATAAGGTGGTTGTTGGAAGTAAATCGCCCTCATTCACTCCCTCGTCCATCATCTCGATGTTTAGCATCTAATTCACGAGTTGCTAATAACTACCTGTGTGTTATTTCAGTGACATCTTACACGTAACTCGGAAAGCAAACAATCAAAGAGATCAAGTTAGATAACATCAGAGTCTGTCTTGTATTACCAGTTGTGTCTATTACACGTGTTGAATCAACAATCCAAATCAACTCTCTCCTACACAAACGAGCAACACTTAACAACATGGCCATCTTACACAAACGAACCACCCTTAGCAACGTTGTAAATAAATGCTCTTTTCAGTCAACTGTCAACAACAAATCTGTCTACACTTCTTCTTTTGTCGTCACACTGCTACCGGGTTGTTGCCTAGCGTCGTCACACTGATACCGGGTTGTTGACCAGTGTCGTCATACTGCTACCGGGTTGTTGACCAGTGTCGTCACACTGATACCGGGTTGTTGACCAGTGTCGTCATACTGCTACCGGGTTGTAGCCAAGTTTCGTCACACTGCTACCGGGTTGTTGCCCAGCGTCGTCACACTGCTACCGGGTTGTTGACCAGTGTCGTCACACTGTTACCGGGTTGTTGTCCAGTGTCGTCACACTGTTACCGGGTTGTTGACCAATGTCGTCACACTGTTACCGGGTTGTTGACCAGTGTCGTCACACTGTTACCGGGTTGTTGACCATTGTCGTCACACTGTTACCGGGTTGTTGACCAGTGTCGTCACACTGCTACCGGGTTGTTGACCAGTATCGTCACACTGCTACCGGGTTGTTGACCAGTGTCGTCACACTGCTACCGGGTTGTTGACCAGTGTCGTCACACTGTTACCGGGTTGTTGACCAGTGTCGTCACACTGTTACCGGGTTGTTGTCCAGTTTCGTGGTTTTCTTGTTTTTGCCTTGCGCTGTTCTGGTGGCTTGAGTGATTGTTATTTTTGCTCTTTGACAGAATTCTGCTATACCATCTAATCATCTTTTCCGTGGTCTTCCTCTCGCCTTCTTTCATGATGTTCTGTTATAGAAGGCTCTGTATATTGTGGAGTTTGGTTACATTCTTATTAAGTGGCCGAACCACTTGACTGTGCTGCCAGTGTAATACCGCTTTTAGGGCGATGTAGGTCAAGGTGGGGAAAAGATCTGAGGGTGGGATCATGTGGAATTTAATGGCCGCATGGCTCATGCAGTCGTTGCGAATCCGTTCAGGTTAGGACTCTTCTTTATATCCCCGACAGAAAAAACTCCTTGGCCTTACAGTGGATTGAGTTCGGGTCTCCCGCATGGGAACCACGATCTAAACTATTCAGCTAGACATTATTTTACACTTTATTCTTTTATCAATTCCCATCTCTCTCTGTTTATTCACTATATCTACTTTCTCGTTTCTCTATATCCACTCTCACTTTTCTCTCTATCACTTTTCTCTCTATCACTTTTCTATCACTTTTCTCTCTATCACTTTTCTCTCTATCACTTTTTCTCTCATCTTTCTCTCTCATCACTTTCTCTCTATCACTTTTCTCTCTATCACTTTTCTCTCTATCACTTTTCTCTCATCACTCTACTTTTCTCTCTATCACTTTTCTCTCTATCACTTTTCTCTCTATCACTTTTCTCTCTATCACTTTTCTCTCTATCACTTCTTTCCTCTATCACTTTTCTCTCTATCACTTTTCCTCTATCACTTTTCTCTCATCACTTTTCTCTCATCACTTTTCTCTCTATCACTTCTAACTTTCTCCTATCACTTTTCTCTCTATCACTTTAACTTTTTCTCTATCACTTTTCTCTCTATCACTTTTCTCTCTATCACTTTTCTCTCTATCACTTCTAACTTTCCTCTCTATCACTTTTCTCTCTATCACTTTTCTCTCTATCACTTTTCTCATCACTTTTTTCTCTCATCACTTTTCTCTCATCACTTTAACTTCTCTCTATCACTTCTCTCTCACTTTCTCTCTATCACTTTTCTCTCTATCACTTTTCTCTATTCTACTTCTAACTTCTCTCATCATCTTTTCTTCTCACTTTTCTCTCTATCACTTTTCTCTCTATCACTTTTCTCTCTATCACTTTTCTCTCATCACTTACTTTTCTCTCATCACTTTTCTCTCTATCACTTCTATTCTTTCTCTCTCATTACTTTTCTCTCTATCACTTCTATTTTTCTCTCATTACTTCTTCACTTTTCTCTCTATTACTTCTTACTTTTCTCTCTATTACTTCTACTTTCTCTCTATTCTCTTTTCTCTCATACTTTTACTTCTATACTTTCTTTTCTTCTATCATTTCTTCTATACTTTTCTCTCCTATTACTTACTTTCTCTCTATCACTTTACTTTTCTCTCTATTACTTCTACTTTTTCTCTATCACTTTACTTTTCTCTCTATCACTTCTACTTTTCTCTCTATTACTTCTTACTTTTCTCTCATTACTTCTACTTTCTCTCTATTACTTCTAACTTTTCTCTCTATCTTACTTTTCTATACTTTACTTTTCTCTCTATTACTTCTTACTTTTCTCTCTATTACTTCTAACTTTTCTCTCTATTACTTCTAACTTTTCTCTCTATTACTTCTAACTTTTCTCTCTATTACTTCTTACTTTTCTCTCTATTACTTCTTACTTTTCTCTCTATTACTTATTACTTTTCTCTCTATTACTTCTATTTTCTCTCTATTACTTCTACTTTTCTCTCTATTACTTCTTACTTTTCTCTCTATTACTTCTAACTTTTCTCTCTATTACTTCTTACTTTTCTCTCTATTACTTCTTACTTTTCTCTCTATTACTTCTTACTTTTCTCTCTATTACTTCTTACTTTTCTCTCTATTACTTCTTACTTTTCTCTCTATTACTTCTAACTTTTCTCTCTATTACTTCTTACTTTTCTCTCTATTACTTCTTACTTTTCTCTCTATTACTTCTAACTTTTCTCTCTATTACTTCTAACTTTTCTCTCTATTACTTCTTACTTTTCTCTCTATTACTTCTTACTTTTCTCTCTATTACTTCTAACTTTTCTCTCTATTACTTCTTACTTTTCTCTCTATTACTTCTTACTTTTCTCTCTATTACTTCTTACTTTTCTCTCTATTACTTCTAACTTTTCTCTCTATTACTTCTTACTTTTCTCTCTATTACTTCTTACTTTTCTCTCTATTACTTCTTACTTTTCTCTCTATTACTTCTTACTTTTCTCTCTATTACTTCTAACTTTTCTCCATATCGTACCGACCTTACACATCTATTAAATCTCTTATTCTTTTTCAACTACTTCATCTCTATCCACCAACATCTCTCCATCATTTCTCATCTATCTACTCATCTACTTATTCATCATCCATTCATCAGTCTGGATAACCTCATTCGGAAAATCCAAGCAATCTACCAGCCTCTGTTGTCTACGTTAGCACCGGCGTAAACAGGACAAATGCTGTCACAAACTTCTGTTTGCTGAATACAAATAGGAGTCTTCAGAAAGCCAAGGCTACTTAAGAATAATTACGTCACTTGTCGCCTGGAAGAGTTGCAAGGGAAAGTAGGTCATGGATTACTGAAGTAATTACCGAAGTAAGGATAAAGTAAGGAAGAGCAACTAGAGGGGAAAAAGTGCACTATTTGTTAACTGACATATTTTTATCCTATTTGAGAGCTATCTTTTGAGATGGGATGAGATTAGTGGGATAAAATGGGATATTGTAGATGGGATAAGATGAGATATTGTAGAGGGATAAAATGGGATATTGTAGATGGATAAGATGAGATATTGTAGATGGGATAAGATGGGATATGGTAGATGGGATAAAATGGGATATGGTAGATGGGATAAGATGGGATATGGTAGATGGGATAAGATGGGATATGTAGATGGGATGAGATGGATATTGTAGATGGGTAAAGATGGGATATGGTAGATGGGATAAGATGGGATATGGTAGATGGGATAAGATGAGATATTGTAGATGGGATAAGATGGGATATGTAGATGGGTAAGATGGGATATTAGATGGGATAAGATGGGATATTGTAGATGGGCTAACGATGGGATATTGTAGATGGGTAAGATGGGATATTGTAGATGGGATAAGATGGGATATGGTAGATGGGATAAGATGGGATATGGTAGATGGGATAAGATGGGATATTGTAGATGGGATAAGATGGGATATTGTAGATGGGATAAGATGGGATATTGTAGAGGGGATAAGATGGGATATTGTAGATGGGATAAGATGGGATTTGGTAGATGGGCTAAGATGGGATATTGTAGAAGGGATAAGATGGGATATTGTAGATGGGCTAAGATGGGATATGGTAGATGGGCTAAGATGGGATATTGTAGATGGGATAAGATGGGATATTGTAGAAGGGATAAGATGGGATATGGTAGATGGGCTAAGATGGGATATGGTAGATGGGATAAGATGGGATATTGTATATGAGATAACATGGAATATTGTAGATGGGATAAGATGTGATAGCTGTGATCTGCCACTAAACTACATTCATTTACAGACACCAGTGATTTTCGACTGGGACAGTCCGGTATTTGCAGGGCTCAGAAAGGGAGCAAGAGATAGGTACAATGCGACTATAAGGCATGTCGATTAAATGACAGGTGAGGGCTTAGGGATATTAGTAAATAAAGCGTGAGAAAACGGATGTGCTAGCCTAGCTTGTAGGCGCATAAGTAACAACGTACAATCAATCTTATGCTCAGATCAAATCATATACACATACAAATCACAAAGAGTGGTTTAACAAATGGTCGATATGGTGCATTCAAATAAGAAGAAGAAGAAGAAGAAGACTAGACGCAGAACCTAAATTGGGGTAGACACCACAAGGAAAGTAAACAGTAGGGTTACTATCAAGACAAAGGATATAGCAAAGTAATGTTACATTTTCAAAGCTGAAGCTAAAAGTAAGAGGCACGCAACAAATTCCCTATTTAACTATGTAATCCAGGCAGGGAAAACATTTGCTGTCTTCTAGTAATAGCAGCCATGACCAGGACAAGTATTGATATACTAAGGGATCAGATAGACTTACACGTCTGGCACGATGTTTACTAAAGCATTAGGTAGAATCTAGTGTGCGCCAGACGATCAGAGGCGTAGTTGAAACATAACCAATGTCAAAACACTGTACAAACTGCGTAGGAACGATAACAATACTAGTTGTAAATATGCTAAACCGTAGCCTACGAAAACACACGGACGGTGGGCTCAGGTGAAAAATTCAACAAAAATCAGACCACAACTATCGCGTGATCACCGCATTCCAATGTTGTTGTTTAAGACTAATTCATTTAAAAAACAACACAACAAGCTAATTGAAGGTTATATTATGTAACAAGTTCAGTTTAACACTAAGGAATATCAGTATTATTATTAATATTTTTCAGCAATAAATTACTATGGATTTTGTAAACTTTCAGAAAACTGTACAGTGTCCTATCAGACACTTATAAAAATCAGCCCACATTAAGCAGGAATGTTGGTTTTCCCGTCCGAGCTACTTGGTCTTATGTTGCCGGGGGCCACGGCTAAACAACAGCCAATTCTAGATAACTAGGCCAGACAACTGGCCGGGGATTCCCTGACCTAGATCAGAAAAGGGGGCTGGAAATTATAGATGTTTGATAGAACGCTGCACGTTTTTTTTCAATTTTACTAAATTCTATGAGACTATGGTTATTTATTGGTGACAAATATTCATAATATTGATATTCCTTATTGTTCAACTTAACTTGTTGCATAATACAGGGTGTTCAACTTAAAAGCAGCCCGTGAATGAAGCTAATCTGGCATATATGTATGGAAATGTGAATGTTCAGTTATGACGTAGTATAGGTCAAGGTTGTGTGACGGTGTGTAATTGTAGTGCGTGAAGGGGCTATGAACAAATGTGACGTAGGACGAGCTAATCAGAACCGGTTTAAATAGTAAATAAACACAACTCAATGTGTACCTGGCAACTTTCGAATTGTCAATGGGGCTGCAATTATCTTGAACACCCTGTATAACTTCGATTTAGCATTTTGTGTTGATTTTAAAATTCATTCGTCTATATACAACAATACTGGAATGCGAGGTCTCGTGGTGTAGTTGTGGTCTGATTTCCCATATTTCTTACCTGAGTCCGAAGGCCCATAAGTTTATAGTTGGCTCTGGTTAAACCGTGGCCTCCGATTACATGCGACCGGCGGGTTCAGGTGAAAAATTCTACGAAAATCAGACCCCATCTGTCACGTGATCCTCATATTCCAGTATTGTTAGATAAAATCAAATTCATTTAAAATAGACACATAAAAACGCCAAATCAAAGTTATATATATTTACAAATTACGTTTAACAGGAAATATCAATATTGTTAACATTTTTTATCAATAAATTACCATGGCCTCGTAGAATTGTGACAAATTTCAGAAAACCTTACAGTGTTCTATCAAACACTTGTAAAAACCAGCCCCCATTGAGCAGGAATTTTGGTTTTCCCGTCTGAGCTAGACTGCCTACTGTTGTCGGAGGCCACGGCTAAACTAAGCAATATGGTAAACATAGTTGTTAACATTACCGAGCATAAGTGGACACCTCTGCTGTTTCTTCAGAGAGGAAGACTCACTTGCCCTGACAACCAGAAATCGTTGTCCAAGATGGAGAATAGCTCCTCGTGTGGATGTGGAAGGCAAGGAGGAAACTATCACATTATTTTGCCAAGAAATATTATTTTTCACCTTGATAAACCTTACTAAACCTGCTATTTGTTTTTTTTCCGGAAGCTCTTAATACCTGTACACTGTTTATTTGTTGATCATATTCTTTGCTTCTGTTGCTTCCTCTGGGGTTCTTGCAAAACAAAACAAAACCACTCCTTGTTCTCATCTAAATCTGGTTTTATAACATGGGTAGTCTGTATTTTTACGTTGAAAGGGATTACTAGAACTAGTTTTTCCACCTATGTGGTGCCAGGGACCGCAAGGGAAGCAGAGAATAGTACCGCTGTAACCTACAATGCATGTCGTAAGAGGCGACTGATGGGCCACCTAAGCATCGCAGAAATCGGATGTGCTGGTCTACTTGTAGGCGCATAACTGGCACAACGTACAATCGTTCTTAGGCTCATATCACATACAAATCACACAGAGTGGTTAACAAGTGATCGATATGGGGATGTTCCAAGAAGAAGAAGAAAGAGATACTTTATTAAAAAATAAGACACGCCCATGTAAAATACAAATTTGTTTATAATGATTTTTCCAGCGGCAGGAACAGTTTGAGATTTATTGGCCCCTGTCAGGGCACAAAATCACAAACATCATCTATTTCACAGGACACACATTAAAAGAGAGCACACATAAACACATACGCACTCAAACACATTCACAAACATATGTTTACACATACCTGAGAGAAGTGCTAAATTGATTAGTGAAAATACCTTTTACATATCTGCCCACAGCCACTGGTAACATAAGGTCGAATAGCTTATCCGACAAATCGGAAATTCCTGTTAGATGGGGGCTGGTTTTTGTATATGTTTGATATAACAATGTAACCTTTTCTTGCAATTTTACTCAATTCTATGAGTACATGGTTATTTATTGATGAAAAATATTAATAATACTGATATTCCTTTGCTTTAAACTTAACTTGTTGCATAATATAATCTTGATTTAACATGTTACATAATATAACCTTGATTTAACTTGTTGCATAATATAATCTTGATTTAACATGTTGCATAATATAACCTTGATTTAACATGTTGCATAATATAATCTTGATTTAACATGTTGCATAATATAACCTTGATTTAACATGTTGCATAATATAATCTTGATTTAACATGTTGCATAATATAATCTTGATTTAACATGTTGCATAATATAACCTTGATTTAACATGTTGCATAATATAATCTTGATTTAACATGTTACATAATATAACCTTGATTTAACATGTTACATAATATAATCTTGATTTAACATGTTGCATAATATAACCTTGATTTAACATGTTGCATAATATAATCTTGATTTAACATGTTGCATAATATAACCTTGATTTAACATGTTGCATAATATAATCTTGATTTAACATTTCAATATAACTTGATTTAAATACATAATATAACCTTGATTTAACATGTTGCATAATATAACCTTGATTTAACATGTTGCATAATATAACCTTGATTTAACATGTTGCATAATATAACCTTGATTTAACATGTTACATAATATAATCTTGATTTAACATGTTGCATAATATAACCTTGATTTAACATGTTGCATAATATAATCTTGATTTAACATGTTGCATAATATAACTTGATTTAACATTTGCATAATATAATCTTGATTTAACATTTATAATATAACTTGATTGAACATATTGCATAATATAATCTTGATTTAACATGTTACATAATATAACCTTGATTTAACATGTTGCATAATATAATCTTGATTTAACATGTTACATAATATAATCTTGATTGAACATGTTGCATAATATAATCTTGATTTAACATGTTACATAATATAATCTTGATTTAACATGTTACATAATATAATCTTGATTTAACATGTTGCATAATATAATCTTGATTTAACATGTTACATAATATAATCTTGATTGAACATGTTACATAATATAATCTTGATTGAACATGTTGCGTTGTTTTTAACATGAATTAGTCTATATACAACAATACTGGAATGCCAGGATCACGTGACAGTTATGCTCTTATTTCTAGAATTTTTATCAGGCCCGCCGGCCGTATGTTTATTGGAGACCACGGTCTACCCAACATATGGAGTTAAATATATCTTTAAACCGTGTTTTTTACACGAAAATTGTACCTTCGTTAATATATGTACCAACGGTAATATATGTATCAGCAATAGTTGTACCTACATCATCATCAGGTGCCGTTCCGGCTGACGTAGGCGATCATGAATCTCCACAAAACTCTGTCCCTAATGTTTGAGATCATCTTAGATGTTGACGATCTTCCGTGCCATGAAATCAGCTTGTTCAAAATTTTCTCTCCCTGTCATCCTCTAACTCGTCTCCCCTCGATTTTACCGGTTGTCACAATGTGTTCTTCAAGGCAAGAATAAGGAATGTTTTGTAAGAACTCCCGGTAAACCAGCAGAAGCAATGACTATAATCAATAAATAGTGGTTAAGTATTAGGAACTTCTGAAAATACAAATAACCAAAACGTAACGTTTGTGAAAGATATTCTTAAGTAAAGTCTATTTTTTAAGTGGTTCACTGGTTGTGCTCGTAAGAACGCACTTATTGCTAGACTAGGCAATATTAATATCGATATACGGGGAGACTGCAGTAAAACTATGTAGCAATGGCGAAACACGTAATAACAATATACTGTGGTTTTACATAATACAAAAACAATAATATTACACATTTTGTAAAGGTACAGTACTTTGTTATTATACAGTACTTTGTTATTGTTATAAGGTACAGTACTTTGTTATTGTTATAAGGTACAGTACTTTGTTATTGTTATAAGGTACAGTACTTTGTTATTGTTATAAGGTACAGTACTTTGTTATTGTTATAAGGTACAGTACTTTGTTATTGTTATAAGGTACAGTACTTTGTTATTGTTATAAGGTACAGTACTTTGTTATTGTTATAAGGTACAGTACTTTGTTATTGTTATAAGGTACAGTACTTTGTTGCACTCATTTCGTTGTTCGTTTTTATTTCCAGATTTTCATTAGATAGGTTTATGTTTCCACATGTAATCGTCCATTTGTAGTGTTCCTCGAAATTCGTCATTCTTGTTGTATTGTTTGCTTGATAAAGGCCTTTTGGTCGAAACGTTGCTGTTTATCGTCACTGTTTATGTATTTTGTAAAACTGTAGTACTTTGTGTTTACGTGTTTAGCTACTTGTTATTACGTGTTTTGCCATTGCTACATAGTTTTACTGCAGTCTCCCATATATCGGTATTACTATTCTCCATTGTACTACAACTTTTCTTCGTGACGTATTAGGTAAGATTGTAATCTATATGTAATCTGCTATGCAATTCGTCACTCCTGTTGTATCTTTTGCTTGATAACGGCCTGTTGGTCGAAACGTTGCTGTGTATTGTCATTGTTTTTGTATTTTGTAAAACTACAGTACTTTGTTATTACGTGTTACGCTAGGCAATGCGTGCCGTGAGGAATAAGGGTAAGTGGTTCAAATCCTATGTTTGATCATTTATTTTTTTCGGACGCTCCTAATCCATGTACACGTTCTTCAAGTTGGTAGTTTATATATGTTTATTTCCCTTTGTTATGTTCATTAGAATGTCTCTATGGATTATGTTCATTAGAATGTCTCTATGGATTATGTTCATTAGAATGTCTCTATGGATTATGTTCATTAGAATGTCTCTATGGATTATGTTCATTAGAATGTCTCTATAGATTATGTTCATTAGAATGTCTCTATGGATTATGTTCATTAGAATGTCTCTATAGATTATGTTCATTAGAATGTCTCTATAGATTATGTTCATTAGAATGTCTCTATGGATTATGTTCATTAGAATGTCTCTATAGATTATGTTCATTAGAATGTCTCTATAGATTATGTTCATTAGAATGTCTCTATGGATTATGTTCATTAGAATGTCTCTATGGATTATGTTCATTAGAATGTCTCTATAGATTATGTTCATTAGAATGTCTCTATGGATTATGTTCATTAGAATGTCTCTATGGATTATGTTCATTAGAATGTCTCTATGGATTATGTTCATTAGAATGTCTCTATAGATTATGTTCATTAGAATGTCTCTATGGATTATGTTCATTAGAATGTCTCTATAGATTATGTTCATTAGAATGTCTCTATGGATTATGTTCATTAGAATGTCTCTATAGATTATGTTCATTAGAATGTCTCTATGGATTATGTTCATTAGAATGTCTCTATGTATTATGTTCATTAGAATGTCTCTATGGATTATGTTCATTAGAATGTCTCTATGGATTATGTTCATTAGAATGTCTCTATGGATTATGTTCATTAGAATGTCTCTATAGATTATGTTCATTAGAATGTCTCTATGGATTATGTTCATTAGAATGTCTCTATGGATTATGTTCATTAGAATGTCTCTATGGATTATGTTCATTAGAATGTCTCTATAGATTATGTTCATTAGAATGTCTCTATGGATTATGTTCATTAGAATGTCTCTATAGATTATGTTCATTAGAATGTCTCTATGGATTATGTTCATTAGAATGTCTCTATGGATTATGTTCATTAGAATGTCTCTATGGATTATGTTCATTAGAATGTCTCTATGGATTATGTTAATTAGAATGTCTCTATGGATTATGTTCATTAGAATGTCTCTATGGATTATGTTCATTAGAATGTCTCTATGGATTATGTTCATTAGAATGTCTCTATGGATTATGTTCATTAGAATGTCTCTATAGATTATGTTCATTAGAATGTCTCTATGGATTATGTTCATTAGAATGTCTCTATAGATTATGTTCATTAGAATGTCTCTATGGATTATGTTCATTAGAATGTCTCTATGGATTATGTTCATTAGAATGTCTCTATGGAACAGCGGTTTAGACGTTTACCTTTTGTTCTTAAAGTTGTGAGGTTCAATCCGGACCGAGTAACATGTGCATTTTCTTTCATGAGATCCCTAGGATTGTTTATGGAGCTACGGAGTTCGTGCTTTGTACAACACTCTCGGCAGGTGGCTACAATTTCTCCCGATTACCCTGGAGCTATGAAGAAATCGACATGAAACAGGAAGAAGTGAAGAACAACTGTTGATGTCCTATGCTCCTCATGGAGTAGAGATGATTAAGAAGAGAAGAATAGGTTTTTAATTAATGACGATTAGACGGATTATTATTCCTTTTTTCGACGCGAAAGTACTTGAGTTTTCAGCTCTTCGGCTCGGTGTCATGGACATCGTAACCTTTCGGCTCGGTATCATGGACATCGTAACCCTTCGGCTCGGTGCCATGGACATCGTAACCCTTCGGCTCGGTGCCATGGACATCGTAACCCTTCGGCTCGGTGCCATGGACATCGTAACCCTCCGGTTCGGTGCCACGAACACCGTAAATCTGGAGAACCTGTGGTTTGTCTACCAGCCCGTGGAAATAAACCGTACTCACAATGGGCTTGTCACCCGTCGTCCAACTCGCTAAGAACACGCTATGCTGGCGGGCAGTACTACAGACGGATTATAAGAACAACAAGCTAATCAGTCGATTTTTTGAGAGGTTGGGGAAGAGTTAAAATTAAACATTTTTTTTCGTTAAACAGAACATTGCTTGTTTAAGAAAATAAACAGACAAAAAATAAAGGTAATTTAAATTGAAATCAAATTTTAGTTCGTCGCCGTAGACTTTGCTTTTTTCAATGATCTCATACAACAGGAAGTGAGACCAGCGGAAGTAATATGGCGGAAAAGAAAATATATTGAATCTATTAACGCTTTGAGCTGACATGAGGTACTAAAGATGGCCTGTAAGATTCACACTCCAATAAAACTTTCTGAAAGGGTAAAACACGAGTAGGACAATCTGATGAAAGTCTTTCTTGAATGGGAATGAATTGAATGGTTGAATGAGTGAATGATGGAAGAATTCAATACATTAACTGTTTAAATAGAAATTTCCGTAGCAATTTTTAGACTTTGAGGTATGAAGTGTTTATGACTTAATTTTTCTAGACACGCAATTGCAGGAGATAGGCGGGCCATTTCATTTCCTTACATGTGGTACATAGAATGTGGGATTGAACCTACAACCCTCTTGTCTTCAATTTGCTCTATCCACTACACTATCCCGTATCATAATACATTGACTTCGTGTCTATTAAGTGTCTATGCAGAATGCTGGGAGTGTCAAGAAGAGACCGGTTTAGAAATGAAGACATCAGGAGAAAAGTGGGTACAACATCAGTTATGGACTTCATCAAGAAACAACAAATTAAATGGTTCGGTCATATCAGCAAATGATCAACGCTAATAGTGCGCCTCAAAGAGCAATGTTACTCCGATACAGTGAATATAAAGCAAAAGCCCGGCAACGCAAAATGTGGATCTCTGATATATCTCCAATGTGGATCTCCAAATTCTCCCATTTACTTAGTATTACCTCATCCAAGTGTACCTGTCAGGCATGTCGTAAGAGGCGTCTAAGAAGGGTGAATATGGCTGACTACCTCACTTCCTAGTAAAAATAAGTCAACACATCTTCAATTAACATCGAAAGTACAACATTAAGAAATAACATAAAGATGAATAGGGGAAAACCTAGACATACCTGAAGAAGAGAGCTGGAGGCTGATATTAAAAGGATAGGTAAAACATGGAAAGAGTTGGAAGGGATGGCAAGAGAGTGGAAGAGATGAAAGAAGTTTGTTGAAGACTTGTGCTCCGCTTGGAGCTGAAAGGTGAAGAAGAAGAAAGTGACCATAGCCTCCCCACGATTTTCTCCAGATCTGATGTGATCCGGTCTGATCATCTCAGATTTGTAGGTTTCTATACATCGCTAACTGCAGTTCCTGCCTGTAGTATATCACTAACTGTCGTTCCTGCCTGTAGTACATCACTAACTGTCGTTTCTGCCTGTAGAACATCGCTTACTGCCGTTCCTGTCTGTAGTACATCGCTAACTGACATTCCTTCTTGTAGTACATCGCTAACTGACATTCCTGCCTGTAGTACATCGCTAACTGTCGTTCCTGTCTGTAGTACATCGCTAACTGTCGTTCCTGTCTGTAGTACATCGCTATCTGACATTCCTGCTTGTAGTATATCGCTAACTGTCGTTCCTGCCTGTAGTATATCGCTAACTGTCGTTCCTGTCTGTAGTACATCGTTAACTGTCGTTCCTGCCTGTAGTACATCGCTAACTGACGTTCCTGTCTGTAGTACCACTTATTAATGTGGTGTAGGACAGGGAGACAATTTGGATAGCCTGACTTAATGGCACGGTAGAGCGTCAACATCTGAGTTATAGCAAAACCAACGACAGAGATTTGTGGAGATCCATAATCACCTACGCCAGCCGGCATGGCACCTGATGATGATGATTATGATGACGTAGGATAGGGGGATATCAAGTCCTTCGAAACTAAATGCTACAGAAAGATCATACGAATACCATGGACTTAACAAAGAAAGAACACTATGTCCGGAAAGAACTAAATGCTACAGAAAGATCATACAAATACCATGGACTTAACAAAGAAAGAACACTATGTCCGGAAAGAACTAAATGCTACAGAAAGATCATACAAATACCATGGACTTAAAAAAGAAAAAACACTATGTCCGGAAAGAACTAAAGGCTACAGAAAGATCATACAAATACCATGGACTTAACAAAGAAAGAACACTATGTCCGGAAAGAACTAAATGCTACAGAAAGATCATACAAATACCATGGACTTAACAAAGAAAGAACACTATGTCCGGAAAGAACTAAATGCTACAGAAAGATCATACGAATACCATGGACTTAACAAAGAAAGAACACTATGTCCGGAAAGAACTAAATGCTACAGAAAGATCATACAAATACCATGGACTTAAAAAGAAAAACACTATGTCCGGAAAGAACTAAAGGCTACAGAAAGATCATACAAATACCATGGACTTAACAAAGAAAGAACACTATGTCCGGAAAGAACTAAATGCTACAGAAAGATCATACAAATACCATGGACTTAAAAAAGAAAAAAACACTATGTCCGGAAAGAACTAAAGGCTACAGAAAGATCATACAAATACCATGGACTTAACAAAGAAAGAACACTATGTCCGGAAAGAACTAAATGCTACAGAAAGATCATACAAATACCATGGACTTAAAAAGAAAAACACTATGTCCGGAAAGAACTAAAGGCTACAGAAAGATCATACAAATACCATGGACTTAACAAAGAAAGAACACTATGTCCGGAAAGAACTAAATGTTAAAGAGAATTGGCTGATAAACAACATACTATACTGAAAAATTAGATACTTTGGTCACATCAAACGTCACGATGGCCTGGAAAGAACAATACTAGAGGGCAGGGTCCCAGGACGCAGAGGCAGACCAAGAAGAAGATGGCTACAAGATATTAAAGAAACCATGAACATGACCATCGACGAAGTGGGTGAACTGGCAAGAGACAGAGTGAATTTCAGATGTGCTGCAAAGAGAGCAACGTCCTATAAAGGATACGCACCTTGATGATGATGATGATGAGGATAAGGGGGACGAGAGTTTGATAAATTTAATGCAGCATAGCTAGTGCAGTTGCCGCGAAGATGTTAAGATTAGGATTTTCTGCAGCTCCCGATTAACATAAAACCGAATAGCTTAGCCCACAAATCCGAAATTCCTGTTAGATGGGGGCTGGTTTTTGTATATGTTTGATAGAACACTGTATGCTTTTATTTGCAATTTTACTCAGTTCTATGCACCTATGGTTATTTATTAGTGAAAAATGTAAATAATACTGATATTCCTTATTGGTAAACGTAACTTGTTACATAATATAACCTTGATTTAGCTTGTTGTGTTTTTGACAAATGAATTCATCTTTATACAACAATACTGGAATGCGAGAATCACGTGACAGTTGTTTTCGTATTTCCTAGGATTTTTACTTGAGCTCGACGGCCGTATGTTTATCAGAGGCCACGGATTTTTCATTTATGTCCACAACAGAAAAATCCTTTGTTTTACTCTGAATTAAACACGGGTCTCCCGCATTGGATCCTCGCTCTAATCCATTTGGTAGACGTTCATCTCAGTACATGACTCCAAATCATGAATTATGCTTCGCATTGCTGCTATCCATGAGATGTAGAAATTGATTGCTTCATTCATCACAGAGTAAAGAACGGAATTTAATAATACTAATACACATGAACGAGTTCTAGAAAACAGAACAAAAATTAAAGAAAGTGAAGCATAAATAACAAATATCAGTGGCGGCACGTGATCATTTTGTTGGTGGGGCCAGACATAAATTTTCCGAAAAAAACATGGTTTTGAGTTGTTATGTTTTAATTTATAAAATAATAAATACAGGTTATACATTCTTTTGATAGGACCCGGCTCTAGTGACCCTTACTGACGAGCCGCCACTGACAAATATTAAACCAGAGAAATCTGATTTAAACAGATGACAAAGTTGATGGATTTAATATTTTTCTTTCAAGAACAGGTTACAGATTTTGAATAAAGAGTCTAGACGCGATATTTGTTTAAGTTCATCATGAAATTGAAACATACCCCTTACCATGCCCCTTACTTCGCCCTTCAACATGACTCACTATGTCCCTCACCTTGCTCCATCTTGTTCTACAACATGTCCCTCACCATGCCCAACCTTGTTCCACAATGTCCCTCAACATGTCCCTTACCATGCCCTCTCCATATCCCTGATCATGACAACTCTATGCCTTCACGACATCCCACCTGGCTAACCATGTCCCTCACCACTCCCATTACCATGCCTCTTACCATGCCCCTTATCGTGGCTCTTACCAACTCCCTAAATCACATCCTTTTTAATACCCCACCTAATTCCCAGAATGTGCACACAATGCACCTACCATTCTTCACACCATCTGATCACAATGTACCACCTTGTCCCTCAACATGCCCCCTCTACTTCCTTCACTATACCTCACACCATGTCCCTACCATGCCTACGCATTGCCTCTACAGTGTCCCTCAACATGCCCTCTCTATTTTAATAACAATACGTTCCACAATGTCCCCACTATGCCCCTCATCATGAACCTTCTACGCCCCTCACTATACCTCCCACGGTCTCCCAATTATATCCCCACAATACCTTCTCAATGCCCCTCATCATGCCCTTCACTATTCCTTTCACTATACCCTTGCTCATCTCGCTCAGCATGTCACTCTCCAAAGAAGAAGAAAAGGAATGTCATGCGCAGAGAAACAATCTGACAATAACACTATAGAAGAATTTCTTCTTCTTTGAACGCTCCAAATCCACCACTTGTTAACCACTCTGTGTGATTTGTATGTGATCTGAGCATAAGAGCGATTTTTCGATGTGCCAGTTATGCGCCTACAAGTAGGTCAGCACATCGATTTCTGCGCCGCTTTTTTATTTACTAGGGTCGCCCGAATGGTTACCGGGGCCCAAATTTAGGGTGTAAAGAATAGAACCACTGTTACCTGCCACGCATGTCGTAAGAGGCGACTAAGGAGGTTTGGCTGAAATCGGATGCATGTGTCCTAAACGTGTAGAAGTCTATGCACGTGTAGAAGAGATAGTAGGATGAGGGATTAGAAAGATCCATCCATGTACTGCCAGGGCTCGTAAGGTAAGCAAAGAATAGTACCACTGTGACCTACCAGGCATGTCGTTAGTGACGACTGATGTAGGGGAAGCTACTCTAGTAATTAAACAGTATCACAGAAATCGGATGTGCTGACCTACTTGCAGGCGGATAACTGGCACGACGCTCAATCGCTCTTAGGCTGAGATCACGTACAAATCACAAAGAGTGGTTAACAAGTGGTCGTTATGGAGCGTTCGAAGAATATGAAGATTAGAAAGAACAAAAGATACTGAAGGATAGAGAGTGATGGAGACAGCAAGAGAGAGAGAGCGAGAGAGAAAGAGAGAGAAATTGAATGAGAGATAGAGTGAGAGACTAAAATACCGATATACAAGAAAAAGAGGGAAAGAGGGAGATAGTGTGTGGAGAATTTAGAGAAACCTTGAGAGAGAATGAAGGAGAGAGAGCGAGGAGAGATTGGAGTGACTGAGAAAGAAGGAAAAATGCATATGAGGGAGAGAGTGTGGGGTAAGACTAGAGAGACCGAGAGAGTTTAAGAAAGAGTGTGAGAGGGAGAGAGTTAGAGGAGAGTGTAGAAAGACATAGAGACTGAAGAAGGGCAAGTGAGGGATAGAATGTGTAGGTGAAAGAAAGAGCAAGAAAAAGACAGAGACAAACCTGAAAGAGAAGACGGAAAGAGAGGACAAGAAAGGAAGAAAACGAACGATAAAAGGTAGAAGAGAGAAGTGAGAGAAAGAGAAGACGGAAAGAGAGGACAAGAAAGGAAGAGCAAGAAAGAGACATATAGACAAAACTGAAAGAGAGGACGGAAATAGAGAACAGAAAGAAAGGGAGTGATAGAAAGGTAGAAAATAGTAGTGAGAGAAAGAGAGGACGGAAATAGAGAACAGAAAGAAGGTGAGTGATAGAAAGGTAGAAAATAGTAGCGAGAGAAAGAGAGGACGGAAATAGAGAACAGAAAGAAAGCGAATGATAGAAAGGTAGAAAATAGTAGCGAGAGAAAGAGAGAACGGAAAGAGAGGACAGGAAAGAAAGAGCAAAAAATAGCCAAAGGCGAACATGAAAGAGAGATCTGAAAGATAGGACAAAAAAAGAAAGAAAGCGAATGATAGAAAGTAGAACCGAGGAGTGGGCGAGGGAAAGAAAAACAAAGAAGTGTAAGCAGGTTCTACCAACTGAAATTACAACCAACAAACATCATTCTGACGTCAAAGCGAACAGGTAAATAATAATACTGAAGTTTATTGAGTTCTCAATGTCTGGTTTCATAATTTAAAACCATCAGAAATAATAATTAGATCAAAATGAGTTGCCTTAATTAATGTGTGGTCTGATCTAAAACTGTCTACAGGTCTAAGGCTGACGAATTGATTTCATTGCACCGGATTTCTCCATATGGCCCCGTCCCTGTTTAGCAGAAATGACACGCCACCTGTCAATAGTGTTACAGAAATCACGAACTCTGTAGCTCCAGCAAAAATCATCCTAGGGATCTCATTAAAAAAATTGCATATGTTACTCGGTTCGAATTCAAACCAATACCATTCAGATCGACAGGTAAATGACTTAATCACTTCACTATAGCGACCCCCTTCAAACAAATGTCTTGAGCAAGCCAGCAGGAGTTCATTCCCGTCTTTTCTCTTTCTATGTCTACAGTTTGTCTTCTCTTCCCTTTCCAGCATGAATCCCTTCAAGCCTATGGGAGTGTCAGCACTTTTGCATTCTTGTATGAATGTAGTAGACTGTAGACTTCTGTATGTCCCAACCAATTTTAAAGACTTAGATAAAGACAAATATGTCAAATTTTCTTATTCGAACAGCTCCCAAATGACTTGATAAGCCAATCTTTGCGTTTTTTTATCATGTCCTAAGGTTGTCTTTCCTTCCTCTTCCGCATGAATCCCACTAAAGCCATATGGTGTCTGGCCTTTGCATTCTTGTATGAATGTAGTAGACTTAAGACTCTGTTCCCAACTAATTTTAAAGACTTAGATAAAGACAAATATGTCAATTCTTTTCGAACGCTCCATATCGACACTTGTTAACCAATCTTTGATTTGTATGTTATCGAGCCAAGAGCGATTGTAGTGCAGTGATGCTCTCTGACCAAATCCATTCGAAACTTATTTATAGGTAGTTCAGACACCTACCTGAGTTACGACATGCCTTGGTAGCAGTGTTCGATCTTTTCTGGGCGGGAACAGGGACACTAATATTTCAATCGAAAATAGATAGCAATTACAAACTCTACAAAAAGCATAGAACAATAACTTCTTCGAAGAAACATCAAGAGGTATAACGATTTATCATGTCTTCAGAACGAGATCAGATGTGAAATCAAATGTTAGAGTGTTACGGGAGATGGCACTTGAGCAGATACGTGTTTCTGATTTCATCTTAAAAAAAACTGTTTCACTCTGTGATTTCTTTTTACCTATGGGAGGCATTTATATGGGAGCCAGTATGCTAGATTTGTATACCTTTGAAATAATATTACGGGCCGGTATATCTGCTCTGAAGGGGGAATGGGTTAAGTAACTAAACAATATTTCACTGATTCTGATTGTTCTTCTTATTTATTCTTGTCCTCTAAAGGAGGCATATTTCATCAACCTAGACCTTGCAAGCTCTCATACGCTTGGTTGTGGTTTTTATAGCTGTGTGGTTTTACAGGGTGGGGTAGTGGGAAACCACACAGGCGTCATATTTGTTTTGTCTGTTGTTTTTTCACTCTTTATCGTACAGGAGAGACGTATAAGCACATTCACTGAGATTCTCATTGTCTGTCTATATTACGATCAGATGCTCATCATATCAGACATGTATGCACATTCACTGAGATTCTCATTGTCTGTCTATATTACGATCAGATGCTCATCATATCAGACATGTATGCACATTCACTGAGATTCTCATTGTCTGTCTATATTACGATCAGATGCTCATCATATCAGACATGTAGGCACATTCACTGAGATTCTCATTGTCTGTCTATATTACGATCAGATGCTCATCATATCAGACATGTAGGCACATTCACTGAGATTCTCATTGTCTGTCTATATTACGATCAGATGCTCATATCAGACATGTATGCACATTCACTGAGATTCTCATTGTCTGTCTATATTACGATCAGATGCTCTCATATCAGCATGTATGCACATTCACTGAGATTCTCATTGTCTGTCTATATTACGATCAGATGCTCATATCAGACATGTAGGCACATTCACTGAGATTCTCATTGTCTGTCTATATTACGATCAGATGCTCATATCAGACATGTATGCATATTCACTGAGATCCTCATTGTCTGTCTATATTACGATCAGATGCTCATCATATCAGACATGTAAGCACATTCACTGAGATTCTCATTGTCTGTCTATATTACGATCAGATGCTCATCATATCAGACATGTAAGCACATTCACTGAGATTCTCATTGTCTGTCTATATTACGATCAGATGCTCATCATATCAGACATGTAAGCACATTCACTGAGATTCTCATTGTCTGTCTATATTACGATCAGATGCTCATATCAGACATGTATGCACATTCACTGAGATTCTCATTGTCTGTCTATATTACGATCAGATGCTCATATCAGACATGTAGGCACATTCACTGAGATTCTCATTGTCTGTCTATATTACGATCAGATGCTCATATCAGACATGTATGCACATTCACTGAGATTCTCACTGCCTATATTACAATCAGATCTCATATCAGACATGTAAGCACATACACATCTACTTATACCAGAGTTATGGAGAGTTCATAGAAAAAGAAATGTCGACGACTAGAAAATGAAATAAATAGTCGATACAGTCATACGGAGTTGAATAAAAAGATAAAGTCGATTTTATTTCCTTATTTTAAATACTAAATGTTGTGATTGTGCCTACTTTTCTATTACAGAGATTATGTAGAAGAGAGAAGTGAGACATGTCTTTTCTATTACAGAGATTATGTAGAAGAGAGAAGTGAGACATGTCTTTTCTATTACAGAGATTATGTAGAAGAGAGAAGTGAGACATGTCTTTTCTATTACAGAGATTATGTTATCATTTTACTTTTATTATTTTTATTATTTTTCAGTTGATAGCTTTGAACCTCCTGGGTTTTACCTTGATAATAATATCCTTGAATATGCAGGTGTTCAAGATAATGAAAGGGATGATTCTAGGATGCTGAAGGGAGAGTTTGGGGAAATGATGACGGCTTATTACGTGGGACGGGAGATTGAAAGTCGACTTGGTACAGTTTCTAAGAAATATCCAAGTGAAAACCTATACAGGCACTGATGTAGTAGCTGTAGTGGTATTGGTGATGCGATTGTAGTGGTATTGGTGATGCGATTGTAGTGTTATTGAGTGAATGCGATTGTAGTGTTATTGGTGATGCGATTGTAGTGGTATTGGTGATGCGATTGTAGTGGTATTGGTGATGCGATTGTAGTGTTATTGGTGATGCGATTGTAGTGTTATTGGTGACGCGATTGTAGTGTTATTGGTGACGCGATTGTAGTGTTATTGGTGACGCGATTGTAGTGTTATTGGTGACGCTGAGTTGTAGTGTTATTGGGTGATGGACGCGATTGTAGGTGGTATTGGTGACGCGATTGTAGTTGTTATTGGTGACGCGATTGATGTAGGGGCATTAGTGGTATTGGTGATCGTGTAGCATTGGTGATGCGATTGTAGGTTATTCATTGGTGACGCGATTGTAGTGTTATTGGTGACGCGATTGTAGTGTTATTGGTGACGCGATTGTAGTGTTATTGACGCGATGACGCGATTGTAGTGTTAATTGGTGACGCGATTGTAGAGTTATAAGTAGAGTGATTGTAGTGTTATTGGTGACGCGATTTTAGTGTTATTGGTGACGCGATTGTAGAGTTATAAGTGAGTGATTGTAGTGTTATTGAATTTGGAGGCCTTGATTTGTAGTATTATCGGCGATGGGCTACTATGTACTGTTGCTCAAGACGTTGCAAGACAAAATGTAACTCAGTGTAACCGTTGCAAGACAAAATGTAACTCAGTGTAACCGTTGCAAGACAAAAATAACAGCTTGGTTTAAGCTTTGAAAACCAAAAAGCAAACTTAAGGCAATACCACAAGTAAGGGATAACTATATATAAAGCAACATTCAAATTCAGTTAAACGTTGACAACAGTTCAACGAAATGAATACGTTACAAAATATCATAACAACTCAATGTAACACACACTCAATGAGTTTCTATAAATCGATTTTCATGTCAATTTCCTCCCTCCTCAATATCCAAAAAAAATGAAAGCTGTATATAAATTCAGATTTTTCGCTTATTTTAAAAAAAATATTTTTTCCGCTCTGCATGTTTTGTATATTTTCTGTTAAAAGTTCTATACATGCCATACATGAGAGCCAGGTTCTTGAACAATAACTAGGTCGCTATACCGTATCGATTTTAAGCAGCATTCAATCAGTTGTGAATATCAATAGAATAGATGTGACCAGGCTTGGATTAGCAGGTCAATTTTAGCAATTAATGATTGGGGCCAGTATAGAGATCAATGCAGATGTGGGGGGTTTTCAAAGATGTGGAAAAAAACCATCAAATGAACGTGATATTCCTTTGTTGTCTTTTTCCGTTTTTATTTTCTTCTTTTTCGTCTTCGGCAATCTCGGGTTAAATTTAATCCGATGTGAGCCACACACTATAGACATCAGATACCAGTGGAGAAAGAACTAAGGAAGAGACTCTGGCGAAGGAGAGGACACACATTGAGAAGATCGACTGGAAGCAATGCAAGACAGGCACTGTTTTAGAACATGCAGGGAAAGGGGAGTAGGCGAAAGCCTATACAGACACGGAGAAGAGAACTGGACACTGATATGAAAAGGATAGGAAAAACATGGAAAGAATTGAAAGAGATCGCAAAAGAGAGAAAGAGCCGGTAGAAGCTTGCTAAAGACCGGTGCTTTTTTAGGAGTTGAAAGGTGAAGAAGAAACTCAAACTGGGCAGTTAGTTTGAGGTCTGTCAAGTTTACCCAAAGCTAAGTTTTCAGGACGACTTGGTCTGACCACATGTTCCTTCACAGTTCATCCAGGAGAGGGGAGTCTTGCAGAGCTTTGGATAGTCAGTTTGAGACACCTGTTAAATTTGAACAAAGCTTAGCTTCTAGGATGACTTGGAGGACCCTCATGTTGCTTCTCATCTCATCCAAGAGAGGGGAGTCTTGCAGAGTTTTTGATAGTCAGTTTGAGACACCTGTCAAATTTGAACAAAGCTTAGTTTCTAGGACGACTTGGTGTGGCCACATGTTGCTTCTCGTCTCATCCAGAATGCCCGAGTGGTTACCGTGGCCCAAATTTGGGGTGTACAGAATAGAACCACTGCTACCTGCCACGCATGTCGTAAGAGGCGACTAAGGAGTTTGGGTGAAATCGGATGCACATGTCCTAAACGTGTAGAAGTCTATGCGTTGAGGGCCTACCAAACCAATGTGCAACGTAAACACGTTATTGGCAAAGATCAGACATATCACAAAGAGTGATTCAAATTGGTCGTAAAGAACGAACGCAAAGAAGAAGAACATCTCATCCAGGAGAGGGGAGTTTTACATACCTTTGGATAGACAGTTTGAGACAGCTGTCAAGTTTGAACAAAGTTTAGCTTCTAGGACGACTTGGTGTGACAACATGTTGCTTCTCGCCTCATCCAGGAGATGGGAGTCTTTAGGCAGCCGATGCTCTGCCTGTTGAAACCGAAAATGTTTGACTTCTCTAGTCTTGTAAATGTCTGTTGAATCTGAAGAGTCTACTAGAAGAAATCACTGTAATAAAAATTGTTTTCTCATCCAAGACGTTCAGAAGGAAATGTAAGTCCATGTGTTTGGATTAATCACTTAAAAATTTTTTTAAATAAATCGTTGACAGTTATAAATCGACAAGCAGCTGGAAATCCGGTTCTTCTTCACACTTCAACTCCCAATGGAGCATAGGTCATCAACGAACCTCGTCCAGCCCTTCCTCTCTCTTGCTATTTCTTCAAATCCTGTCCACACCTAGCCTATCTTGTTAATATCAGTCTCCAGTTCTCTTCTCCATGTATTATTAGACCTTCTCCTACTTATCTTTCACTGGAAAGCCGCTGCCAAAAACAATAAAAAATGAATCTGAAATAGAATGAAAAAGTATCAAAGTTATTCAGCATCGTTGCAACTACATAGGGAACTCCGCTTGTGAGCTGACGCTTATATCTTTCTGTGTAAGAGTTAGATCGTAGCCCGTATAGTTATTCTTTGAAGTGCAGTGATGATTCTGCTATCAATCAATCAGTGGATCAATCGATCAACGAATCAATTAATCAACTAATAAATAAATCAATCAATTAATCACTCTATCGTTGGATCAATTAATCAATCACTCATGTAATCAATCAATTTGACAACACATCAATCAAGCAATGGATCAATCAATCAATTAATCAACGGGTCAATGAATCAATCAATCAACTGATCAATCAATTAATCAAATAGTCTCTCCCACTTTCCAAAAAGCAATTACATCAACACTGCCATTATCTCACAATAGAAAAACAACACTCAATAAGTGCTGAACTTTTTTTAACATCCTTTGGAAAAAAAAAAGTTATGTTCCCTAAAACTGTCTATTTTGGCTCACCGCTGCTTAAACTGGAAACCTTATTTACATATACGGCAACCCCAGAATTAGATTAGACGTTAGTTCAAGTGTATTATGCAGCAGGCCATTTATCCAGCCATTTCACGCAGATTCTAATTAGTTCCTTTCAGGTTTCTGTGATCCATCAAAAAATATTAATTTTCCTCGCAATCAGTCGACTAATGACACTGCTATTGAAAGTATGGCTATGGTTGAATCAGTGGCGGCTCGTGATCAGTTTTGTTGGTGGGGCCAGACAAAAATTATATGAAAAATCATGGCTTTGGGTTGTTATGTTTTAATTTATAAAATAATAAATACAGGTTACACATTATTTTTGGTGGCGTCCGGCCCGGTGGCCCTTAATGACGAGCCGCCACTGGGTTGAATATTCTACAGGGTGTTCAAGATAATTGCAGCCCCATTGACAAATCGAAAGTTGCCATTTACACATTGAGTTGTGTTTATTTACTATTTAAACCGGTTCTGACTAGCTCGTCCTACATCCCATTTGTTCATCGCCCCTTCCCGCACTACAATTACATACAAGTCACACAACCTTGACCTATACTACGTCATAACTGAACCTCATTTTCATACATATATTGCCAGATTAGCTCCATTCACAGGTTGCTTTTATCTTGAACACCTGTAGAATATCCTGTAGCTTTAAAGGCGAGAAAGTAATAGGCGATAATTAAAACAAGAGGCTGTGAGCTACAGGATGTCAAATTGTCAGATGAAAAAATGAAAATCGTGGCATATCATTTACAGGACGTAAAGTAGACATCAACCACAGTAAATGTGTCGTTGATTTTCTAGGCACCATTTATACGTTCAGTAGTTTGACATGAATTTGCTTCCTTACTTGCCCACCGTGGGGTTTGAACAAGGTACGCTTTGGTTTATGATTGAGCTCACTACCGCATGAGCTATAGACGCTTACATGAATGTTCAGATCCAAGAGCCATTTTTCGACAAAATTGAATATATCATTTAATTGGTAAACAAAACATTTACTTCTTCTTCTACTTTGAACGTTCCATATCGACCACTTGTTTAACCACTCTTTGTGACTTGAAACAAATGATTTGAGCCTAAGAGCAGTTATACGTTGTGACAGTTATGCGTCTACAAGTAGGCCAGCACATCTGATTTCTGCAACGTTTGTTATTTACTAGGGTAGTTTCTCTAGACCCCTAGCTCAGTCATCTCTTACGACATGTCTTGTAGGTCACAGTGTTACTATTGTTTGATCCCCTTTTGCACCCCATCAACACATGGACCACGTGTTACTAACAGGGCCGTGCTGTATATTTTCTCAGTATGATGCAAGTCTTTGAAATGCCGCCTTACATTTTTTCTGAAAATAACCTTCAATTGTAATTTTGATTTTGCTGCTTATGCCGCCCAATTTACGGACCGCCTGATGCAGCCGGCTCTCTTCATCATAGCACAGCACGATCCTGGTTACTAAGTTACACTATTTCATGTTTAACTATTTTAATACCTTATATTTTATTGTGTTCAGATCAGATGTTTCACCTGCTACTGTATGACAGTAGACGGCTGAGCTATAGCTGTTAAACACACTGTTGAAATCATCTGTTACCGTACGATATGCAACTGTTAAATTCACTGTCGGATCAGATGTTTCATCTGCTACCGTATAACAGTAGACGGTATCCTCTGCAACTGTTAAATCCACTGTCATATCCGTCTGCTACCGTATAACGGTAGACGGTATCCTCTGCGACTGTTAAACCTACTGTCATATCCGTCTGTTACCGTATAACAGTAGACGGTACCCTCTGCAACTGTTAAACCCACTGTCATATCCGTCTGTTACCGTATAACAGTAGACGGTACCCTCTGCGACTGTTAAACCTACTGTCATATCCGTCTGTTACCGTATAACAGTAGACGGTACCCTCTGCAACTGTTAAACCCACTGTCATATCCGTCTGCTACCGTATAACAGTAGACGGTACCCTCTGCAACTGTTAAACCCACTGTCATATCCGTCTGCTACCGTATAACAGTAGACGGTACCCTCTGCAACTGTTAAACCCACTGTCATATCCGTCTGCTACCGTATAACAGTAGACGGTACCCTCTGCAACTGTTAAACCTACTGTCATATCCGTCTGTTACCGTATAACAGTAGACGGTACTCTCTGCAACTGTTAAACCTACTGTCATATCCGTCTGTTACCGTATAACAGTAGATGGTACCCTCTGCGACTGTTAAACCTACTGTCATATCCGTCTGTTACCGTATAACAATAGACGGTACCCTCTGCGACTGTTAAACCTACTGTCATATCCGTCTGTTACCATATAGCAATAGACGGTACCCTCTGCGACTGTTAAACCTACTGTCATATCCGTCTGTTACCGTATAACAATAGACGGTACCCTCTGCGACTGTTAAACCTACTGTCATATCCGTCTGTTACCGTATAACAATAGACGGTACCCTCTGCGACTGTTAAACCTACTGTCATATCCGTCTGTTACCGTATAACAATAGACGGCACCCTCTGCGACTGTTAAACCCACTGTCATATCCGTCTGCTACCGTATAACAATAGACGGTACCCTCTGCGACTGTTAAACCTACTGTCATATCCGTCTGCTACCGTATAACAATAGACGGTACCCTCTGCGACTGTTAAACCTACTGTCATATCCGTCTGCTACCGTATAACAATAGACGGTACCCTCTGCGACTGTTAAACCTACTGTCATATCCGTCTGCTACCGTATAACAATAGACGGTACCCTCTGCAACTGTTAAACCTACTGCCTTGAGGGGAATGGAGGTTCGAAAAAATTAAAGGTTAGGGAAGTAAACCCTGACAGAAAATCACCATTACCTTGGGGGTCACCTTGGTTAGACAGAAAGCTAGATGAGTAAACCTTATCCAAAATCCGGAGGGAAGGACCCTAAGGCAGTTGATGGTTATGTGTGTATTCAATATTCTGACTTCTCCTTCAAACCCTGCTTGATTCCAAACGTATGGACTTTGTCTTTCCTTTTGAAGAAACATTAGAGTAGAGAGATGGTTTGTGCAAGACACATTCCACATTCATTATATCAGTTGCCCAGGGAAGGCATAAATGGAGTGGACACCTCATCCTTGCTTTCGGTTCGGACACAATACGGAAAGCAACAATTACAGGTTATATGTCCTCCACAATTTAATTGACCGTCTGTAAAGACGTAAAAGGTCATATGCTTTACCGAGTTATGAACGATGTTGCGCCAGTGTGTTGCCGGGGCCCTCAATGACAGCAAAGAATAGTAACACTGTGACCTGCATTAGGTAAGCTACCCTAGTAAACGGATGTGTAGGTCTACTTGTAGGCGCGTAACTGACACAACATACAATCGCTCTTAGGCTCGGATCACATACACATCACAAAGAGTGGTTAACAAGGGGTCAATATGGAGCGTTCGAAGAAGAAATAACATTATACTGCATCATCATCATCAAGTAGCTTGTCCCTTCCGAAACTTGGTTCCCATGACAGCAGTCCTGAAAAGCTCTCTATTCTTTGCAAGATGACCAGGTTAGGCAGCGTCATTCTCAGATCGTCAATAACATCCTGCACCCATCGTCTTCAATGTCTTCCTCTCATTCTTCTTCCAGGCACCATTCCCTCCCAGATTATCTACTCTAGGCACTCCCGTTGTTTGCTGTGTCCGAAATATTTAATTTTTCTTGATGATATGCTCTTTAATAGCCAATTTTCTTTAATATCAAGAATGTATTCTTTTCTCTGTCCGTGATATTCTAAGTACTCTTCTGTAGCTTTTGCATTCAAAGGCATTATTTTTATGTTCTGCTACTTTATTGATGATCCATGTCTCACAACCATATGTTGTCAAGGGAAAACAATCACAATATAGATGAAGACTGCAATAAAACTATGTAGAATAGCAAAACACGTAATCACAAAGTACTGTAGTTTTACAAATTACAAAACAATGACAATATACAGCAACGTTTCGACCAACAAGGCCTTTATCAAGCAAACGAACATGAAGAGTGACGAATTAAAAAAAAAACCCACTAACATATGGCCGACTACATACGGAGACATTCAATCGTATCTAATGAAAATCTGGAAATAAAAACGAATAACGAAATAAATGTAACACAAAAACACACATAAAAACTAGAAATAGAAAATAAGAGAAACAATAAAAATCAAGTAAATATATAGCTTGAATACATGCAACATTACAAGGCCTTATTGGTCGAACCGTTGCTGTATATTGTCATTGTTTTTGTAATTTGTAAAACTACAGTACTTTGTTATTATGTGTTTCCTAAGGAAAACACATGCTCTGAAACACTTGATTTTATTCTTATGTCAGTTCCCTTCCATTGGTTAGTTAGTTCTTTTAGTTTTTGCAATGCAATGCTCAACCTTCTATTAATTTCTTTTATTGTATTCCCGCCACTTGTCAGCAATGCTTCAATTTACCTGCAGCAGAATCAAAAATTACGCTACAACTGTAACAATGTCAGATACAAAATAAGTTACTATTTGTGTTTAAAATGACAATACTTGTTCTAAAAAAACCGCTCAATGATCATGATTATAAAGCAAACATCGTTGACTGCTCGTTTTGATTACTATGTTACATGATCAGATATTTTTTTAACGGGAGTATAGCTTTGTTAGCTAATGAAAGGTCTTTCTGCAGATTGTCACGGCTGATCGAAGTTGTAAGCAATCATTTGAGCTCACCAACAAACCGATACTTTACTACGTAAAGAGAATTCTAATCAAAGCTAACATGCAGAACATAGTTCCATGTTTCTTAACTTCAGTAACTCAATTTTATTTGTGAAAAATTATTTTTGAGGATGTTAGTTGGGTTTATGTTTTGTTTTATCACGATCACACGGTTGATATGATATGCTTGTTATCATACACTTGTTACTTCATGTTTGTTATCAGTTATCAGTTATATAAAGACTATCATTATAGCACTCAGGATAAGTCCATAGGTGCTCCGATGTTCGCCTCAACAAATCCAGAAGCGTGCAGCGGCCCAACACGCCAGTTCGATGTTGATGAGCTGCCGCTGAGATCTTCCTGTGTAAGAAAGAGATCGGAGCACACATGGCTACTCAACCGAAGTGCAATGATGATGGTCCTATCAATCAATCAACCAATCAATCAATCAATCACTCATTAAGAAAGAAAAAAAACATCATTACTGAATGTAACACCACTTTTAATGATGTGTATTACAGGGGGAAATCAACAAATAAAATTGATAAGAAACTGGACAGCTTTGAGAACAAATGTCTCTGAAAATTATTAAAAGTAAGCTGGAGTGATTTCGTTTCGAACAACACAGTGAGAGATAGAACACACCAACAACCTGTATCAAATATTATAAGGTAACGAAGGTGGAAATATTTAGGTCATATTCTTAGATCAGACGAAAAGAGACTAAATCAACATGTAGTCACCAGTTGAGAAAAGAAAACGTGGAAGACCTAAGACCACTCTTCGAAGAACAATCCAACAAGAAAGTAAACTATTGGGATGTAAAACCATACGAGATCTCCAACTGCTAGCAAAGAACCGCATTACATGGAGATCTAAAACCTCTGCCCTATGTGCCGTCTTTGGCACGAAAGGAACAAACTAACTAACTATTATACAGGGGGACATGTACCTGTGTAATTTAATAACCGCAAAGCTAATGCAATCATCGCAAAACTGTTCTGGTTAGGATACTTATGTATGCCCTCGACATAAATACACTCTTTGGGCTTACTATGGATTGAACCTCAGTTTCAGAACCACATGGGAACAGTGTTTTAATCCGTTCGGTCAGACGCTTCATGTTCGTTTTATAGTTATGTAAAAATCTATTCTCTGCTCGACAACGAAACAATACATTCTAAAGAAACAAAAATAATCAAACACATACATGTCTAAAATTATAAAAATAAGGATAGACACAAAAAACCGCTCTGATTAAGTCATGTGTATGCATTTCCATATAACGATCGTGAATCTGTATATAGCACCTTCTTTGTCCTTTTGTTTTCTTCAGCTGTGGTTTGACATTTTTCCACGGTTTAATCTCTTGGGTATAAAATTTCTAAAAGTACAGATTGATTGATTGGATGATTGATTATTGACACAATCTAGTTTGATTCGATGTTTCTGACAGACTGATTCACAATCATTATCACAATCATGGCAAACCAGATGGTATTAAATTGCTTGTATGCTTTAATTAAAGATAATTTAATGCCATTATCGTGTAAAGCAGACGTTTGTCATGATTTAATTCTTAAAGTTTTCGATTCTGTACATTCCATTGAAATGTAGCAATGTTGTGTTCAATTGTTTGAAATTTCTTTGAAGAATAAACATAATATGGTTTGCTTCTTTCATATGTTGTTCTTATGTGTCAATATGGTTCACTTCTTTCATATGTTGTTCTTATATGTCAATATGGTTGGCTTCTTTCATATGTTGTTCTTATGTGTTGATCTGCAAAGACGAACTTATTATTCACACATCAACTTGACTTCTTCTTCTTTAAACGCTCCATATCGACCACTTGTTAACAACTCTTTGTGATTTGTTTCAGTTTCAGTTTGGAATATCTTTATTGCACTCCGAAACATGTCCATAGGTGCTCCGATCTACTTCGCAATATCTCCAACAACGTCCAGCGACTGATCGTACCAGTTCGATTTTGATTGATGAGCCTACTCATATACTTGTTGTTTGACCGAGTGGTTACCGGGGCCCAAATTTGGGGTGTAAAGAATAGAACCACTGTTACCTGCCACGCATGTGTAAGAGGCGACTAAGGAGGTTTGGCTGAAATCGGATGCATGTGTCCTAAACGTGTAGAAGTCTATGCGTTTAGGGGCCTACAAAACCAATGTGCAGCGTATACACGTTCTTGGCAAAATCAAACATATCACAAAGAGTGATTAAAATTGGTTGTAAAGAACGAACGCAAAGAAGAAGACGAAGATATACCTTTTATGCTGTTCTTTTCTTGCTACTCAATCTTCACACCCAGCTCCTGCAATCTAGTAGTTGACGTGGATTGGTTTAAATGAAAATCTTCTTTGCGAACACACCCTATGAGGGCGTTCAAAATATCAGCTCTATCCATTGACTGGCCCGCTGATATGGTGGTCTGGCTAGCATAGCTGCTCTCTCATTGTCAACAACACCCTTGTGCCCCGGAACGAATTTGTATTTGTGATTTGTATGTGATCCAAGACTAAGAGCGATTTTACGTTGTGCCAGTTATGCTTCTATAGGTGCGACAGCACATCCGATTTCTGCGACACTTTTTATTTACTAGGATAGCTTCCATAGGCCCTACATCAGTCGCCCCTTACGCCTTGTAGGTCGCGATGTAACTATTCTTTGCTCCCTTTGAGAGCTCCGACAACACACGGGAGAATAATTTGTTACTTATTCCTTTCACTGTTCATTTGATGACTATCTTCATCACGCATCAGACATATGAAATAATTGCCCCGATCTTCTCCTAAGCATATATGTCAGTGTTTGTAGACCAAAAACCACCAGTATTGTTCTGGTTGATGTATCTTCTGGGGTTTCTTTCATGGTTTACCCGTCTCGCCGCACCTATCGTTATGCATAACTGGCGCAACCGAGATAGAGTGTACCCGTTATCTTCTACGTTGAAATCTTCAGAGCGTTTGTTTTCTCTTAGATCCCCGTTTCCTAAAGTGGGCGGTACCGCCCCCAGTGGGCGCTGAAGCGTTCTAGTGTGGCGATAGTGGGTTTAGAAGAATTTGGGGGATGTTCATGCCATTAGGGGTCGGTGGCTCCTTAAAGAAGAAATCAATAATAAATATTTTAAAATATATTATTTTCGTGATTTGCAATTGAATAATCATTAACAATTTAATTCTGCATGTAAATTCATCTTATGCCAGTCTTACACGATCCATTTTTTCATCAATTTTCTATTTCAAGCATATAATCATTTCAAAATTGACCGTGTATGACAGAAATATATATCAATTTTCTATGTCAAAGACAAAATAGAGCATGAAATATAAGGGGGCGTTTACAAATTGTTATAATCTGGAGGGGGGGGGCGTTACAAAGTTTATGTTGTGCAAAGTGGGCGATGGGCAGAAAAAGTTTGGGAACTATGTCTTAGAGCATTGATAGTGTCGCTTTTGGCCACAGAAGACCTTCTCGATCGCAGCATTGCTCGCCAGTGCAACCGCTCTCTCATTTCCCTTCACCTCAGAATGACCTGAGACAAAGATGAAGGTAGTGTCTGGATTATCGCATTTTGTATTAATTGCATCCACTGCCATCGTACATAACCTGTCTTGATCTTCTGTATCATGTTCATAGGGTCACTGAGCATGCATGCATGAGTGAATGTTTGCATCTTTATCAAACATAAACATTATTTATTCGCTTCATGTAAACATAAATATTTATGTCACCTAAATAATGAAGAAGGTCTCTCGAGATGAACTTGCTTCCTCTTCTTCTTCTTCTTCTCTTTACTTCTGTGTCTACAATCTTTTAATGTATGAGAAGAGTTCTGGCAAGTACCATCGATCGTGCCTCGTTTATTGTGTTTCTACCACCTCCGAATTTCTTCTTCATCGTTTGCGTAGGTAACCCTGAGATATTGCAGATCAATAGTAGTGCATGGAATTCATCATTTGTTTATCGTTCATCTGCTATGATTTCAAATGTAGTCATCTCATCTAGCTATTATCTCACTTTCTGACAATCCTCATCCACTCCTTCATCTTACCATCACTCTCACCTTCCTATCATCTTACCATCCTATCATCTACCTATCATCTTCATCATCATCTCACCTCTATCATCTTCCATCTACATCTTCATCTACATCTTACCATCCTACATCTCAACTTCCTATCATCTTACCATCCTACCATCTACTTCCTATCATCTACCATCCTACCATCTACCTATCCTACCATCTACCATTCAACTTATCATCCATCTACCATCTATTCCTATCATCTTACCATCCTACTCATCTTCACCTTCCTATCATCTACCATCCTACCATCTCAACTTCCTATCATCTTACCATCCTACCATCTCACTTCCTATCATCTTACCATTCTATCATCTTACTTCTATCATCTTACCATCCATCTACCATCCTATCATCTTACCATCCTACCATCTCACTCTATCATCTACCATCCTACCATCTCTTCCTATCATCTTACCATCCTACCATCTCAACTTCCTATCATCTTACCATCCTACCATCTTACCTTCCTATCATCTTACCATCCTATCATCTCACCTTCCTATCATCTCACCATCCTATCATCTCACCTTCCTATCATCTCACCATCCTATCATCTCACCATCCTATCATCTCACCTTCCTATCATCTCACCTTCCTATCATCTTACCTTTCCTATCATCTTACTTCCTATCATCTTACTTTCCTATCCATCTCACCTCCTATCATCTCACATCCTATCATCTTACCATCCTACCATCTTCACTCATCCTATCATCTCACTTCCTATCATCTTACCATCCTATCATCTTCACCATCCTACCATCTCTACCATCCTATCATCCTACCATCCTATCATCTCACCATCCCATCTATCATCCTCCATCATCATATCATCTCACCATCCTATCATCTCACTTTATTATCTCAACTTCACCACTCACTTCTCATCTCTACATTCCTATCATCTCACCATCCACATTTCACCTTCCATATTATCTCACCTTCTATCATCTCCTCATCCTATCATCTCACCTTCCTCAAATCTTCACTCTACTACCATCTCACCATCCTATCATCTCACTATCCTTTCATCTCACCTTCCTACCATTTCAACTTCCTATTATCTCACCTTCTATCATCTTACCATCCTATCATCTCACCTACTACAATCTCACCTCCTATCATCTCACCATCCTATCATCTCACCATCCTATCATCTTACCATCCTACCATCTTACCATCCTACCATCTCAACTTCCTATCATCTTACCATCCTACCATCTTACCATCCTACCATCTTACCTTCCTATCATCCTACCATCCTATCATCTCACCATCCTATCATCTCACCATCCTATCATCTCACCATCCTATCATCTCACCTTCCTATTATCTCACCTTCTACCATCTCACTTTCTATCATCTCACATAACTGACAAATAACATTTTATATAACAACAAAAGAAGACAACAAAACAGAATTGACTAGAAAACAACAATAGCAAACACCCCAAACATTATAACCAAGTCAGTGGCGGATCGTGATTATTTTTGTTGGTGGGGCCAGATCGATATTTTCGAAAAAATCCTGGTTTCGGTTAGGATATTTTTAATGTATAAAATAATAAATACACGTTACACTTTATTTTTGGTGGGTCCCGGCCCCAGTGGCCCTTAATGACGAGTAGCCACTGAACCAAGTTATACATTATCCTTGATATTCTCAGTTATCCCCAGTTACATTTCATATACATGAAATAAATTTCTAGTGTATTTTTCCATCAACAATATAACTTGAATTACTTTATTGTAAGCTTTGTCACAAGATCGGGTATACATAACGTCATCACAGTTGAATTATTCCATGTCTTTGTTTATCATCTGAGATGCTTGTGTCTGTTCTGAAACGAGGACAAATAAGGTGGCATTTTCGTTACAAGGTTAGTTAATTATGTCCCTGGATAAATTTAATAGTTTGTGACGACCTTGGAAGCTTTTATTGTGTCTGAAAATGAGATACCCTTGAAATTAGGATTCATGAGTTAATGGTTTGTTAAATATTTATATCCGCCTGTGTGGGGATAGGCCCGCAAGGAATCAAATAATAGTACCACTGCCACCTACAAAGGCGTATCGTAAGATACAACTGATGTAGTACCTAGGGAAGCTGCCATAGTAAATAACAAGCATGACAGAAATCGGATGTGCTGGAATAACTGGCACAGCGTAGAATCGCTCTTAGGCTCAGATCACCTACAAATCACACAGTGGTTAACAAGTGGTCAATATGAAGCGTTCGAAGAAGAATGAAGTAAACAGATCTTCAACAGATATAAAACTGTCAAGTAACTGAAACAACTAACAGAAGTCTCCCAACAGATATAAAACTGTATGAAGTGAACTGAAACAACGTTAAAAACAGAAGTCTCCCAACAGATATAAAACTGTATGAAGTGAACTGAAACAACGTTAAAAACAGAAGTCTCCAACAGATATAACTTAAAGTGACTAAACAAGTTAACAGTCTCACAGATATAAACTGTATGAAGTGAACTGAAAACTTAAACAGAAATTCAACAGTATACTAAGTAATGAAACAACTTAAAAAGTCTCCACAGATATAACTGCAGTGACTGAAACAACGTAAACAGAAGTCTAAGATATAATGTGAAGTGAACTGAAACAACGTTAAAAACAAGCCCAAGATATAAACTTAGTGAACTGAAACAACGTAACAAGTTCCAAAGATATAAAACTGTATGAAGTGAACTGAAACAACGTTAAAAACAGAAGTCTCCCAACAGATATAAAACTGTATGAAGTGAACTGAAACAACGTTAAAAACGGAAGTCTCCCAACAGATATAAAACTGTATGAAGTGAACTGAAACTAAAGAGTCTCCAGAATAAACTGAAACTGAAAAACGTAACGTCTCACAGATATAAATGATGAGGATGACGTTAACAGTTCCAACAGATATAACTGTTGAAGTGAACTGAAATAACACCTCCATGATCTGTTCCTAGGAAACAAGGATGGGATTTCGTTTATGATGAGGTAACTTGTCCACTTAATGACAAACTGGATATTATCTCCTGTAAGATTTACTGTAGAATGTCTTGATGGCTTTTTTCTTCTTCAAACTTGCAAAATATACACAACATTTATCACCATCGAGTAGCTTGTCTTTTCGAGTAGCTTGTCTTTTCGAGTAGCTTGTCTTTTCGAGTACTTGTCTCATACCTCAGCCTGAAAATCCCTCCTGCTGTGCAAGATGGCCGGTGTCAGCAGCAGTCATTCTTAGATCGTCAATGACATCTTGCAATAGATCTTCTAGGTCTTCCTCTCATTCTTCTTCCAGGTACCATTCCTCCAAAATTATTTTCTCTAGGCACTCATGTCGTTTGATGTGTCTGAAATATTTTATTTTCTTTATTTTTATATTCTTTATTAGTCAACTCTCTTTAATATCAAGCTGTTGCAGAACAGAAGCGTTTGTTCTTTTCTCTGTCCATGATATTCTAAGTACTCTTCTGTACATTTGATTTAAAGACATTAATGATCTTCTCTGCCGCTTTGTTAATGTTCCATGTCTCAACATTAGGAAACCCACAAAAAATCCTTCATGTAACGTTATAACAATAATAGCCATCCAGGGCAAGCAATGATTACAACAGCCTCAGACGTGTGCTGTTGAACCTCTCTGGTGTTAACAGAGGTGACTGTAGAGTCCAATCCTAGTACACAATTCCCTACCACAGGATCAAGGTTAGACATGTGGGTGTTGCGTCTTCTGTTTTTTCGCGCAGCTTGTTTTCTCTGTTCCTCAACGGCGCAACGATTCTTAGCTATCCGACTCACTCTTGTGTTGTTACAGCGCCACATTTGGCGATCTTGCGTCAGGGATTCCTAGTACGTGGTGTCTATATCGAAGCATTTCGGAGACAATTTAAGAGTGTCTTTAAACGTCTGCTACCTTGACGTCAGATCCGTAACAGTGATGGGTACTATGGTCTGTCTCGGAGTGAACAAGTTGCCATATTCCGCCTCCATACCGGCAATAACATACTCCGAGCCCATATGTTTAACAGGTTTTAAATTGTCACAACTAGCCTGTGCCAATGCGAAAAGGCGGAAATGACGGCAGAGCACATACTGCAAGACTCTCAGCGGTTAGCAGCCTTGAGAAAAGAAACTTGGTCAGATAACACAGAGCTTCGCGAGAAGCTGTACAGAGGGAAGGAGTCACTAAAAGCAACAGTAAAATTCATGATAAATGTTGGTTAATCGGTCTAGGCGGGGATCGCGAGAGAGATAGATAGAGAAACAGATCCGTAACGGTTCTCAGGTCAACCCAGCTTCAATGGAGTAACAGGAAAAGCACTGGGAAGTAAACACGGGTGCTAACCACATTACCTATTGTGCGCAGACGGTCAATGAAAAATATACACCTAGACTGATTGATTGATTGGGCACTCATCATTGCACTTGGGTGTGTTACCATATGTGCTCCGATATCTTTCTTACAGAAGAAGAACTCAGCAGCAGTGCATGAGCACCGTAGCACCGGTGAGGGTCACGATGTAATTTAGAAGATGCGGAAGATACTTTGAAGTGAATTTATTTTTAAAATTTGCTAATGAATTTTGTCAGTGAAGCTGCTTTCCAGCCTTTTCTTCTTGATTTTAAACTGTGAAGGGATCTTTTATGTACTCAAATTGTCCACGGGACCTACGTTTTATCGTCCCTCTTCGACAAGACTAGGAACTCGATCTCACCTACATCGGATCAGCTATTTTTGGAAAAAATATTTCGATTACGCCAAGAAGGAGCAAATCGATGACCTTTCATACGAGAGGCGGGGACCTAACTTCTACGCCCTACATACTCCCCTACAGACCTAATACAGTATTACCCTATATACAGGGTGTTTGTAAAGTCTCACAACACTTCATACGTACAACAAATGTGAAAAACAAAGTACATGTCGTCATCAAAAAATGTGTTCCATAGTCAATTGTGGTACAATATCCAGTGAATGACTGTTGTCTGCTGGGGTAATTCTTTTCACTCAAACAATAAAAGTGTTTTCACCTGAAGAAAGACTATTTGACAATATGAAGAAACGTGTACAGACATATCTTGAATCCCACGGTGGATATTTCCAACATTTGTTATAATGAATATTTCATTTGTTCTTTCTAGTTTACCAAGAACAACAGTAAACCATAGCAGTAACTATTGTGACTAATTTCACTACTTTGTTTTAGGACATTTTTTGATGATGTCATATACTTCAATTTTCAAGATGACCTACTTATGAAGTGTTGTGAGACTTTACAAATACTCTGTACCGCGTAGTATCAAATGGTTCCTTTACTTTTCCATTTTTCATTGACATCTCACATAGGTACACATTGATCACAATCTAGTTGTTGACCATTCTGTGACGGACTTTATTGAAACAGTATTGGAAGTATTGAGTTATGCAAAAATGTTTGACCTAGTGTCTCGTGAAGTCTTCTACAATTTGCATACACATGCCTGTCTCGTGAGTGTCTTCAAACTCGTTCACAAAGATAGTCATCTGATCTTGTTTACAGATCGGTATTCATTGCGTAGTCTTCTTTTATTACTTTTGTCCTTCTCTGCTT
The DNA here is from genome assembly GCA_020796225.1 of Arion vulgaris. Lineage (NCBI taxonomy): Eukaryota > Metazoa > Mollusca > Gastropoda > Stylommatophora > Arionidae > Arion > Arion vulgaris. The sequence continues at coordinate 50,757,871 of CM036755.1, read as the reverse complement.
TTGTCATGATGCCAGCGTAAGGGAAGAAAGAATAGTACCACTGCGACCTACAAGGCTTTCTGTAAGAGGCAACTGAAGTAGGTGAGCTTCCCGCATCAGAAACTCATAAAGTGAGAAAAGAGATTAGCACTCCTAACACCTCTAAAGTCGGAATAGGCACGTCTGTATGGCGAGGGATACTGATAATAAGGAAAGCAACCTTCACGAAAAATCAGTTAGAAGCCACATACAAAGTACTATGACTGAATTCTTAGCGGTGAATACCAGAAGAAGAAGAAGAAGAAGCAGCTTCAAATTTCTGTACACGTGGGTGTATACCTTCTTCTTCTTTCTTCGTTACTTTCGTTCTTTACGACCAATTTTAATCACTCTTTGTGATATGTTTGATCTTTGCCAAGAACGTGTATACGTTGCACATTGGTTTGGTAGGTCCTCTAAAGCATAGCCTTCTACACGTTTAGGACATTGCATCCGATTTCAGCAAACCTCCATAGTCGTCTCGTAGGACATGTGTCGAAGGTAACAGTCGTTCTATTCTTTACACTCCAAATTTCGGCCCCGGTAACCACTCGGGCGGAGTGTATACCTGTAAAGCTACATGTGCTTCATACCATAGAAAAGACTCATCATCATCATCAGGTGCCGTGCCGGATGGTGTAGGCCATCATAGATCTTCACAAATCTCTGTCCCTGGTGTTTGCTATCAACTCAGATGTTGACGCTCTACCGTGCCATGAAGTCAGGCTATCCAAACTTTTCTCTCTCTGTCTTCCTCTGTCTCGTCTACCCTAGATCGATTTTACCAGTTGTTACAATGTTTTCTAAACCTCCCTTCCTCATCATATGTCGGAAAAATGATGACTGCCTCTTTCTTATATTGATAATAAGCCTTCTATGTATCTTGTTCTCATTCAACACCTCAACATTAGGTTTAAAGGGTTTTTAATCCCTAAAGATTGACTTCATTGCACCGGGTTTTACCCCATTTGGCTCGGTCCTTCTCCGCAGAAATGGCATGCCACCTACCGAGAGTATTGCACAAAGCACAAATTCCGTAGCACCAGCAACAATCTTAGTGGTCTCTAGAAAAAACTGCAATCGTGAACACAACGGCGCTGTCCGGATTCGAACCGACCACCTTCGAGACAAAGGGCGTAACCCTTTAGCCACAGAGACCCTCTCAATATTAGTCATTTTAGCAGTCTATGGGATTCTCATTATTCTTCTGTAAAACCACACCTCTGTGTCTCTCAGAAAAGACTACAGGATATGTTTCATTTTTCTTCGTGTTTACAAAATTAGAATAATTTATTGCCTTTTTAGCATGGAAATCAAATCATGAACAATCTAGTCGTCTTGGTAATCAGATCAAAATTGATGAATTGTGTCCATTTTCTCAGACATAACATTACCATACTGTAGAAATGATTGTGTACTGTTAACAAGACAGGGGAATAGGATGTAGGAAATTGAAATAACAAACTGCCCATGTGTTGGCGGGGCCAGCAAGGGAAGAAAATATATATATATAATAGCCGTCCATCGCAATGATGACAACAGTCCCAGACTTGTGTTGCTGCACCTCTCTGGTGTGTGCGGAGATGACTGTAGAGTCCAATCATAGAACAGAATCCCTACTTCAGGTGGGGCATACAGGATCAAGGTTAGACATGTACATGTTGTGTGTTCTGTCTTCTCGGTAGCTCGTTTTCTTTGTGCCTCAACGATATATGATTCTCAGATATGTGGGTTCCTCTTGTGTTTACAGTGCCACATTTGGCGATCTTGCGGAAGGCCGGATTCCCAGCACGTGGTATCTATATCGAAGCATTTCAGAGACACTTTAAGAGTGTCTTTAAAGCGTTTTATTTATCCACCAGCAGAATGTCTGCCCCCTTCAAGTTTGCCATACATCAACTGTTTGGGGATGCGTTTATCAGGCATTCGAGCAACGTGACCGGTCCATTTTACTTGGACCTTCTGCAACAGGGTGTTGACGCTTGGGATTTTTACTCTTGTGAGGACTTCGGTATCTGGAGTTTTGTCCTGCCAGTTTATTTTTAGTATTCTGCGTAGACAGCTTGTGTGGAAGTGGTTTAGTTTTCTTGCGTGTCTTCTATACAATGTCCATGTCTTGAGGAAGCAAAAAATAGTAAAACTGTAATCTACAATGTATTTCGTAAGAGGCGACTGAGGTAGGCGCTGGGAAGCTACCTTGTAAATAAAGGGCGCGAAATCGGAGTGCTGGCCTACTTGTAGGAGTATAATTGGAACAATGTACAATCGCTCTTAAGCTCAGATCACTAGTCATAAACAGTGGTTTAACAAGTGGTCGATATGGGGCGTTCGAAGAAGAAGAAATAGTGCAACAGTCTCAGCTGATAGCGTTCCATCTCTCGACAGAGCCGAGCTATGAAAAACCCGTAGGGCTCGGGCTAAGGTTAAACCTTCGCCTTGTGAGTCAAGGTCGTGGGTTCGAGTCCGGACGTGCCGTTCTGTTCACAAGTGCAGGTTTTTCCAGAGACCCCTAGGATTCTTGCTGGAGCTACGGAGTTCGTGCTTTGTGCAATACTCTGGCAGGTGGCGCCATTCGCTGAGAGGGACCGAGCCAATGGGATAAAACCCGGCGCAATGAAGTCAATCCTTCGGCTTAGACCCTTCAAACGGATGGGTGATGTTGGTCAACATCTTGTCATCTTCCTTTGTAGGTCTCCACATCTTCTTTTGTAGGTCTCCACATCTTCTTTTGTAGGTCTCCACATCTTCCTTTGTAGGTCTCCATCTTCTTGTAGGCCTCACATCTTCTTTGTAGGTCTCCACATCTTCCTTTGTAGGTCTCCACATCTTCTTTGTTTGGGCTCCCTCTTCTTGTAGGTCTTCACATCTTTTGTAGGTCTCACATCTTCCTTTGTAGGTCTTCACATCTTCTTTTGTAGGTCTCCACATCTTCTTTTGTAGATCTCCACATCTTCCTTTGTAGGTCTCGTTATCATCCCAGCGTAGGTAGAAGTGTTACTATTCTTTGCTCAATCTGAGGGCATCTGCAACACACGGGTGGGAATGTTGCATAAATCACAAACTCCGTAACTTCGGCAATAATCCTAGGGATCTCATGAAAAAATGTTACGTGTGATTCGGTCCAGATTCAAACCCACAATCTTCAAAACGAAAGGCAAAGGTCTTAGCCACTGCGCCATTAAAAGATCACTATGTACTGATGTTTTAAAAAATAAACGGACCTAACACTATATGTAGCTTGTATGGGTTTGTCCTTTGTGAGAGTATTCTTCTTCTTCTTCTTCTTCCAACGTTTTCAGACTTGGATTGTTGCTATATTTAGAGTATTTCAATTCGGAGAACTGAAAGGAATACAGAAGAAGAAGAAGAAGAAAAACTAGAGAACGAGCAGAAATGGAAGTAATGTATATAACATTACCTCGTGCCGCGTAAATTTCTTAACAACCGACTACATTATTAAAACTTATGAAATAAACAAACAGATCGTCACGAGTACATGGCACTAAAAGATTATGAAATATTTATTTATGTTTGTCTGGTACAGTTCAGATCAGCGTTTCCTAATCTGGAGTCCGCGGAACCTCGGTGGTCAGCGAGGTACTCTCAGAGAGTCCTCAAGCGCTTAAGGAAATATTATGATCTTTGACATTTCAAAAAGAAAAATAAATGTAAAAAACGTGAATAAAATCAGTGGTAAATTAGTTCCGCTGTGAAATCAAATGACCCGGACCAGACCAGGAAGGTCAACATTAACAATTATTTGAAGTATACCGCAGTCTGAGAAATTGGAGCCATGCTTACCGTTGGTGTGGTGTAATAATAACTCCATCGCTAGAAGAATGAAATTTAAGTAAGTAATTGACTGAAGCGATCTTGGGAACGATATGATAAATAACGTTGACATGCATTGGAATTTGCTATTATACATTTTGGCTGAGCTTCAGGATGGATCGAGACTGAAATTAAAATGAACATCTACTGATGATGCTAATAATGGCGGGTCTTGTTCAAGGCAAAAGGAAACATCTTCCTGTTATTAAAATATTAAATTACAGACATTTCTTACTATTGTAACACACAGATAATTCATTCCTGACCATTTTCATATATAGAAACTTTTGGGTGTCCCCGGCAGCCTAATGTATTTAAAAGTGGTCCGCAGTAATGCAACGTTTGGGAACCGCTGGTCCAGATTAAACAAGAACATTATGATTCCCGTCTTAGTTGTGTATGCGTGTAATATTTGTGTATTGTTATAAGAAAGACAATTTAGATTGATTACTTTCATAAAATATGTCTGGAGCGAAGACAATTTATTTTCCATAGTTCAACATATATACAATACACAAGATATCAAGCTTAGGAAAATATGCTGTTTTTAGTGTTTCATTTGGAAGAGGCGTTTAGCACAGGTCATTACGTTAGCTACTTAGTGAATAATGGCTCTCTGTAGGGTACAGGTTACGTGCTTGTGCCAAAGGTACCAAGGTTCGCTCCTCGTGAGCCATCTGGATATTTTCTAGAGATACCTGATCTCACTGTAGGTGAGATCGAGTTCCTAGTCCTATAGACGATAAAACGTAGGTCCCGTGTTCAATTTGAGAACGTAAAAGAACGCTTGGCAGTTAAAAATCAAGAAGTGCAGGCTGGAAAGCAGCTGCCCTGGTTAAATTCATTAGACATGATTCAAAATAAAATTCCTACAAAAATATCTTCACCATCTTCAAAATGATATAATGGACTTTCGCCGGTGCTACAGAGTTCGTGCACTACAGCTGAGATCTATCTTCCTGTGTAAGAAAGAGATCGGAGCACACATGGATACTCACCGAAATGCAATGATGATTGTTCTATCAGTCATTCAATCAATCAATCAGTCAATTAATTAAGGGAATAAGGAGTGTTAAGAACCCCAGAGAAGCGCCGACGTCAATGAATATGGTAATAAATAGATAGTAAATAACTGTTAATGGCATCCATAATTTTTTTTTTTTTTACCAAACACAAGATTCGAACTACAAACCTTTATTTCTTAAGGAGCCAATTGTCGATCACTACAGACAAGCGTTCTTCAGAGGACAGACATCTAACTCCCTGCAAGATATGTGAATCTTAGGAGGAATATGTGAAACATATGACGAATATTTGGGTCGTGGGACGAATATGTGGGTCATAGGACGAATATGTGGGTCATAGGACGAATATTGGGATCATAGACAATGAATCATATGGGTAGTGGGATGAATATGTGAGATATAGGACGAATATGTGAATCTGATTGGAACATGAGATATGTGAATCATAGGACGGGAAAATGTGAATCATGAATGACTGAGATATGTGGAATCATGAGGGATTCTGAATATGTGCGGTCATAGGATCAGAATATGTGGATCAAAGGACGAATATGTGGATCAAAGGATGAATATGTGGTCAGAAAAGGACGATGAATATGTGGTCAGGAAATAGGACGAATATGTGTCAGGATAATATGGACGAGATATATGGATCATATGACGAATATGTGGATCATAGGACGAATAAAGTGGGTCATAGAGACGAATATGTGAATCATAGGACGAGTATGTGAATCATAGGGCGAGTATGTGAATCATAGGAGGAGATATGTATCAGGCGTTGTCATAGGAGGAGTATGTGATCATGGGGAGTATGCATAGAGGTAAATCATGGTATGCTTAGAGATAGTGATTCAAGGCATAGTGAATCATGAGAGTTTGGCATAGATGAAATGACATGGGAGAAATGTACTCAAGATGAATAGTGGATCAAGATATTTGACATGGTATGAATATGGCAGGGCAGATAAGAAAAATGTGATCATGGAGCAAATGATCAAAACAGTAGGCAGGACGAAAGTGGACAAGATGAAATGATCATAGGTGAATACTGTACAAAGAATATTTCAAGACTGTATGTGGTCATAGTCATCTATGGACATAGACGAATAGTGGACATAGCATTATTGGATCTGAGAATTTGTGGATCATCACCGTTTATGGATAGGATGATATGTGGATCATAGAACGAATATGTGGATCATAGATGAATATGTGGATCATAGGACGAATATTGGATCATAGGAAGGAATATGGATGAATAGGACGACGAATATGTGGATCATAGGACGAATATGTGGATCATAGGACGAATATGTGGGTCATAGGACGAATATGTGGATCATAGGACGAATATGTGGATCATAGGATGAATATGTGGATCATAGGATGAATATGTGAATTATGACAGGACGAATATGTGGATCATAGGATGAATATGTGGATCTGATGATAGGTAAACAAATATGTGGGTCATGAAAGGGTAGAACAAATATGTGGGCATGACAAATAGAAGAATATGTGGATCTAGGACGAATATGTGGAAACATAGGACGAATATGTGGATATAGACGAATATGTGGGTAACATGAGAACGAATATGTGGATCTAGAACAAATATGTGGGTCTAGAACAATATGTGGGGTCCTAGAACGAATATGGTTGACGAATAGTGGGGACGAATATGTGAATCATAGGCTATGGTTTGAAAACACTCATTTTCGGATGCGGAGCTGGTATTAAAAAGGATTCTTTTACTTAACCTAGAATTGTTGCCGAAGTTGCTGAGCTCGTGCTTTATTCAATGCTTTCGACTGGTGTCTTCAAATCCGGTGCAGTAAATTCAATCTTTCGCTTGACTTTTAAACTTTAAAAAAAAAAATTATTTTCAATTTCTGCATCAAAATGTCGCTTCGATGTTTTCCTGTTTGGCTATGATCGACATCCGTTTCCGGAAACCTTGACCCACATAATATAACATGTCCACGCATAAATAACAACTTATCTTCTTTATTTTATTGTAAAACTTCTGGGAATGTTCACAAATACATCTGGAAACAATCAAGATTGTTTGCTTGGAGTTGTGTTTACTAATTACGTGTCCAAATTTGATGATTTTTATTTCTTGGAAAAACGTTGTGGTCTCTGCGTTTTGTTTACTTTGTCTATTGTCTACTAGGGAGTATCACTGTTGGGAGTTTATGATGATAGGGAACTTTGTCTATTGTCTACATGGAGTATCGATTGTTGGAGAGTTTATGATAGATACGGGTTACTTTGTTATTGTCTACTTGGGAGTATCAACTGTTGGGGAGTTTATGATGGATACGGGGAACTTTATCTATTGTCTACTTGGGAGTATCGACTGTTGGGGAGTTTATGATGGATACGGGGAACTTTGTCTATTGTCTACTTGGGAGTATCAACTGTTGGGGAGTTTATGATGGATACGGGATGTTCGTGTCTTGAGACCTACTGTTGATGAGGACAATAAATTGACGTTGGATGAGGGCACTCAAAGTGAGGGCACTAAATTGAGGCTCTAAAATCCAGCGATTTTTGAAAAAGAAACGCTCGTGTAGTGCCGTGACTCGCAAGGGGAGCTTCTTCTTAATCTTCTTCTTTGAACGCTCCATATCGACGACTTGTTAACCACTCTGTGTGATTTGTATGTAATCTAATGCCTAAAAGCGATTGTACGTTGTGCAAGTTACACGCCTTAAAGTAGGCCAGACATCGATTTCTGCACCTCTTTTAATTTACTAGGTATCTTCCTAGGCCCTTCATTAGTCGCCTCTTACAACATGTCTTGTAGGTCGCCGTGGTACTATTATTTGCTTCTCTTTGGAGCTCTGGCACCACAGGGAAGAGAAAGACCGCAAAGAAGACCACTTAATGTAACACACAATTACACACTTCCACAGCTGCTAATAAAACAGACGCACAAGAGCAAGACGTACTGCTGTGTCTTAGATCATGAGACTTAATAAACTAGAACAATTATCAGACATTGCAGAAATAGATTATACCTGTCAGTTCTCAACTATTTTTTAAGATATTTATCTCTATAATGTATTCCTATCTCTATGTCTGACTCATAAATATTAATTATAAAGCTGATTGTCTGTTTGCTTGTCAGATGGAACATTTGAGACTGCCTAATCTAAAATTGTGAAGTTTGAAGAACTAATTTCTACAGAAATGTGTATTTTAACATTATAATGTTAAACTATTTTCTGCGGTTCTATCGAGTTATCAATAAAAGATGGATTGATGGAGTTACAGATATCTTAAAACCCCACAATACGACAGCATATCAAGCGATCGAGCGTGCACTATCTCGGAAACCGATCATCAGTTGAACCTCCTACGCCTAACTACAAAAGAAAAACGATCAATAAATCAAATCAAATCATAGATAAATGGCGTTGACAAAGAAATGCAAACATGTCACCATGAACACAAAAAGAACAATATTCAACACAATCTTTCTTCCAACATATTATGCTATCATTTACAAAACCTGGACACTGACAACAAATGATAGAAGAAAACTAGTCACAACAGAGATGAAGTGACTACGCAGAATGCTGGTGGTAACAAGAAGTGATCGGTTGAGAAATAAAGACATCAGGGAAAAAGTGTGTAAAACATCTGCACTTCTTCTTCTTCTTCGTTCGCTATGAATTCAGGCGTAGCTATGGCGCCTGGTGTAGAGCTTCTGACTGATTTTTGCGTGAAAGCCTACTTACCGTTGTATTGATTTCCTCGCCATATAAGCGGGCCTTCTCCGACTTCAGTAGTACATCAGTACTGAACTCCATCAAGAAACATCAAATTATAAGGTTCGTCTATATAAGCATATTACCAACAGACAGTGCGCCCGAAAGAGCAATGTTACACCGATACAATTGATACAAAGCAAAAGACCGGTCACGTAAAAGGTGGCCCTCAGAGATAACAGAGGCGAGGATAGACACTATTTATGAAGCGCGCACGAGAGAACGCTCTAGAAATCTCATCTTATCCTGACGCTGTGAAGCAAAAAAAGATTGGAGAAAAGGATAAATATTTTATTAACCCTCCTAATGGGCACCCTAAAGCAATGGCACTCTGAAGTAAGTGTGCAAAAATCAACGATCGTTTACTGAGTTAATCTACGTCCTTTAAAGGATATGCACGATTTCTTTAATAGCGATAATTAATGGTGATTTAACAATTTATTATCATAAATCCATTCATTCTGGAAGTTAAACAGATCTGATGTTTTCTTGTTTTATCTCGAATCTTTGCTCACAGTGTCAGGTAAGAATTTGCTTGTTATGTGTTTCGTATGCGCTTCGTAGATAGTCTCTTTCGTCGCCTCTGTTATCTCTGAGGTCCATCTTTGCATGGCCGACCTTTTGCTGCTTTGTACCCATTGTATCGTAGCAGCATTTCTCTTTGTGGTGCACTGTCTGTTGGTAATCTGATTCGTGGCCGAATCCCTTTAATTTGTTGTTTCTTGATGAATTAGTACTGATGTTACCACTGATGCTTATTCAAACCTCTCTTTTTCCCCGATTCTTCATTTCTCTGTGACCAGTTCTTCTGGTGTTCAACAAAAGTAGCCCCCGTCAAATAGAAATTTGCTGCATTCATTTGTCTGTTTAAACCGGTTCACTAGCTTGTCTATCACGTTCATCGCCTTCTCATGCACACATCCAAACGACCTACTGTCATAACTGAACCTTCATTCCATACTTTGATTAGCTCCATTTACGGCTGCTTGTATCATTATTGTCAGACATGTATTTGTAGGTCAGTCTTGTAACATAATGTGGGAGAAAGATTGTGTTGAACATTGCTCTTTTGTGTTCATGGTGACATGTTTGCATCTTAAAATTGGCGCCATTTGTCCTATCATTTGATTTGCTTTGTTGCATCTGTGTTGAATTTCTTGTCATTCTTCCGTTTGCTGAAAAAATGCTCCCAGGTATGTGAAGTCTTTTACTTGTAGGGCGATTGTCGATGCAGATATTGTAGTGCTTTCCTCTCTGGCGAAGTCATTACTTCTGTTTTGTCGATGTTAATTCTCATGTTGTATTCGTTACATGCCAACTGGAGTCTGTTAATGTGTTGTTGTAGCTGTTCTTCTGTTGTTGATATGATTGCCTGATCATCTGTAAAAAGAAATTCATTTAAGAGTTCTCAATGTAACCTTCATTAATTCACTGTTTGCCAAAGAAGATTTGTAACTCACTATAGCTTATCCAGCGGCGAAACCTCGTAATCTTTCGGTCATGTTAACAGACATGATTTATTCTATAGGAAACAGTTGTTCTTCTTCTTTAAATGCTCCATATCGACCATCTATTAAACTACTCTTTGTGATTTGTATGTGATCTGAGACTAAGAGCAATTGTAGGTTGTGCCAATTATGTGCCTACAAATAGGCAAGCACATCCGATTTCTGTGACACTTTTATTTAATAGAGTAGCTTCTCTAGACCTCTACCTCAGTCGCCTCTTACGACATGCCTTGTAGGTCGCATTTTTACTATTCTTTGCTTCTCTTAAGGGCCCTGACAACACTCAGGAGCAAGAGAAGCGTTAGAAATTGCTAGAAGAATGAATGAATTGAAATCGTGGCACATTCTTTACATGACTTCGCTATCAACGACAGTAAAAGTATCGTCGATTTTCTAGGCACCACTTATACGTTGAATAGTTTGCCATCGCTTTCTGAACAGTGATGTCTTTTTTCTTGTTAGTAAAGATCCACTGAACGAACTTGCTTCCACACTGCCTGCCGCAGTTTTTGAACTAGGTATGCTTGGTCTGATCGAGCCCACTGCCGCTTAAGTCAAGAGCAGCAGAAGCGTAGTTGTATGAACTCGCTTCTTAGGCTAGTGATCCGGGTTCAATTCTCCAGTGGGCGTCAAATATTTTTTCCCACCATACTGCCTCTCAGGTCGACCTAGCCTCAAATGGATACCAGGAAAATAATTGCAAAGTATAAAGCCGAACTATACTATTTGTCTTTCTCCAAGGAGATGATGGAATTGGTTGTCCACTCTAGTCGACTACGCTTAACACCAAAAGTGTACATCCAATTCCATTATCCACCTAGGGAAAGACAATAGACAATAGCTAAAAGGACCGGAGTAATGTTGACCACATCACCCATCGTGTACCAACAGTCAATGTAAAAATATGAGCCTTTCACCGTTTTACACAATATAGACTAACATCAGTATAAGAAAGAAAGTTGACACAGAACCTTGCTTGAATTACACTGAGAAACAAAGAATGAAGTGGTTTGGCTACTTAATAAGAATGCATACAAACTCCACAGTATACAGAGTCTTCTACAACAGAACATCGGAAAGAAAGCGAGAGAGAAGATCACGAAAAGATGGTTAGATGGCATAGCAGAATCATGTCAAAGAGCAAAATAACAATCACCCAAGCCACTAGAACAGTAGACAAACACGCAAGACAAAAACAGAAAACCATGACACTGGGAAAACCCGGTAGCAGTGTTACGACACTGGGCAACAACCCGGTAACAGTGTGACGACACTGGCAACAACCCGGTAACAGTGTGACGACACTGGGCAACAACCCGATAACAGTGTGACGAGAAAAGAAGAGAAGAAGAAGATCGAGGTATAAAAAAGGGGGTTCCTAATAACGTCAATGATTGGTCAGGAATGAACTTTCCCAGACGCGTCCGATATCGTTGGACGGACTTATGTTTGTCGTGATCTCAACACAGTACCCTGCCACCGTAATGGGTTAATGGCTGTACTGTTATTATTTATTACAGTTTTGCTAATCTTGTTTTTGATTCTAATTCATCCGGTCTCAATTTGTTATTTATGCTAAAATGCTACTGTGGCGACGCTAACGTCCACTAGTAGAGTGTGTTTCCATGGTTACGATCATATCTCATGTGACTTTACTTATTTATCATTTTGATAAACTTGTTTAGGTGTCAAAGGCGCAATTCTAGGGGCAACGGCGCGCCAGGATTAGTGAGCTGGCACTAATCAAGATCCTACCCACCTCCTCGTGGTAACCCTGGAAACAGACGGATGATCCTGTCTGACTAAGCGGGTAGTGATCGAGGGAGAGCTACTCTGGTATTAGTAGTGATGCAAGCAGTTATGGTATACGAGATCTACTCGCAAGATAGACGAGAAGAATCTCCGAGTGACTGTCTCTGCACAAAATAAATTAAAAAACGAATCGTATAAAACTGACAAGGTACGAGTCGTCAGGAGGAAAATACTGACGTCCCCTCGAAGTAATGGTGGTAACGCCTTTGCCAGCTCTCGGCAAAGATCGTCGGAAAAGACACAATGTGACGTGACGAAACAAGGGAAGATTGAAGTTAAATCCGTACAAGAGACCAGGCGCAGACATTTCTATTGGGTAAAGTTCGCCGAGCGTAAATTCTAAAATTGCGTTTTAGCGCTTAACGAAACTGCCTCTCCTGAAACGCCCGGGCACGGTACTGTTGTTCTTACAACTAACATCCCCGGAGAAGCCCTGGCGGGTGATGCTTGGCGAGCGCAAAATTCAAGTTGTGCTGATAGCGCCTAATGAAACGACTCCAGGTCAAGGAATTTGTTGGCAGCATTGCTAGTGCAATCATAGCGAAACTGTTCAGAGTAGGATATTTTTTTTATGGTCCGTCTTCACCCTTCTCCCGTAAGGAGCATAGGTGTAACTAAGACTTTCAAACCCTTCTATCTAAGACTATCTTTTCCAAACCCTTCTATCTAAGACTATCTTTTCCAAACCCTTCTATCTAAGACTATCTTTTCCAAACCCTTCTATCTAAGACTATCTTTTCCAAACCCTTCTATCTAAGACTATCTTTTCCAAACCCTTCTATCTAAGACTATCTTTTCCAAACCCTTCTATCTAAGACTATCTTTTCCAAACCCTTCTATCTAAGACTATCTTTTCCAAACCCTTCATTCTAAGACTATCTTTTCCAAACCCTTCTATCTAAGACTATCTTTTCCAAACCCTTCTATCTAAGACTATCTTTCCAAATTTTCTAGCTATCTTTATTCTTCTAGCATCTTTTCCAAACCCTTCTATCTAAGACTATCTTTTCCAAATTTCGCCACTTATTTTCTTGCATTCTGTTTCCAAACCCTTCTATCTAAGACTATCTTTTCCAGATTTCGCCACTTATTTTCTTGCATTCTGTTTCCAAACCCTTCTATCTAAGACTATCTTTTCCAAATTTCGCCACTTATTTTCTTGCATTCTGTTTCCAAACCCTTCTATCTAAGACTATCTTTCCAGATTTCGCACTTATTTTCTTGCTCTATTACCTGGATGGTTCCAAACCCTTCATCTAAGACTGTCTCCAGATCGACAACCATTCCTTCATCTGTTCAAACCTTCTCTAAGACTACTTTTAATTCGTTATTTTCTTGCATTCTGTTTCAAACCCTTCTATCTAAGACTATCTTTTCCAAATTTCGCCACTTATTTTCTTGCATTCTGTTTCCAATTCCAGTATCTAGGTGTTCTTGGATCTTCCTTACCTCTATTACCCTGGGGTTCCATCGACTGACCTGTCTCCGACAGAAACAAACCCATTGACCTTACTGGGGATCAAACCCGGGTCTCCTAAATGGGAGTCTTCACTTTAATAAATTCGGTAATCCTTTTTAAACACATCTAAATGCCATTTAAACATCTTTGACACTCCTCTAAATGTCTTTTTTTTCTATCCAGAAGCACTTGAGCTTTCAGCTCTTCGGCTCGGTGCCATGACATGTAACTCTTCGGTTCGGTGTCACGAACACCGTAAATCTTGAGAACATGTGGCTTTTCTGCCAGCCGCGGAATTTAACCCGCACTCACAGGGAACTTGTCACCGGTAGCCCAACTCGCTACGAACACGCTGGGCAGGTGGGCCTAAATGTCTTTAAATGGGGACATATTCAATATTGATACCTTTTGCGATCAATAATCTTACTATTATTGAAATAACTAATTGATCGATTAATATGATCATCATCATTGCACTTCGGTGAGTAACCATGTGCGTTCCAATATCTTTCTTACAAAGATTTCAGCTGCAGTGCACAAACTCTTTAGTACCGGTGAAGTTTTGCGAAATAATTCAAAAGATGATGACAAAATTTAGTACATTTTATTTTTAAAAATTTCTAATGAATTTTTCCCTGGCTGTCCTCCAGCCAGTTTTTATCGATTTTGAGCTGCCAAGATTCTATTACCGGACTTCCGATAGTTCTAGGAACTCGATCTTACTTATGCGGATATTACGGATATCTGAAATAATATATGGATGGCTCCAGGAGGGATCAAACCTAGTACCTTTGGAACGAGAGTGGAAGCACATAGCTACTACGCCACAAAGACATACAAATAGTGAATCATCTTTAAACACATCTAAATGCATTTAAACGTCCGTAAAACAGATGTTAAAGTGCATTTAAACGTAATCGTGAAACTGCATGATTTAAACGTCCAGTGACTGCGTGATACTAAGCATTTAACGTCCGTGAAACTGCTTTAACAATAGCATTTAAACGTCCTGAACGTGAATGACTAACGTCCGTGAAGCTATGACTTTAAACGTCCGTAAACTGCTTTAAATGCATTTACTCGTCAAACCTTTTCTCCGTTTAAAGCATTAACGTGCTTTAAATGCATTTAAACGTTCGTGAAACTGCTGTTAAAGCTGAACGTGATATTTAAACGACTCTTAATTAAGTAACTGCTGTTAAACATGCCGTTATATGCATTTAAACGTCCGTGAAACTACTTTAAACGATTTTAAACATCGACACATTCAATGTTGATAATAACTGTTGTTATAAACAGCCATATTGTTATTCTGATAATAAACCGTATCAATATTTCTCTGAATGTTACCATGAACTATTTTGAAAACAAAGCGATGTATTTTTATTTTTTGCTTTTGAATTTGTTTTAATTTCAATTTATATGTAACTATCGGTCATTTGTATCATTTGTTGGTTGGCATTAGAAGCAGAATTATTCCTAGGGTAATAGATTTGTTTCCAAATCGATTGCAAGTTCAATCGATTAATTATTCCATTAATCGTGAAAACCGGTAGTTGGAGCATAAATTAAAGTGTTAAAAAATTAATTTAATGAAAGTAATTGAATACAGGTAATGGGAGATTGATGATAGGTGGGGGAGATGAAAGGTGGTTGTTGAAAAGAAACACACACACACACATACACACATACGACTGCACGCGCGCACATATATATATATATATATATATATATATATATATATATATATAACAGTGGCGGATCGTGATCATTTTTGTTGGTGGGGCCAGACAGAAATTTTCGGAAAAATCATGGTTTCGGTTAGGATATATTTGAATGTATAAAATAATAAATACACGTTACACCTTAATTTTGTGGGCCGGCCCACGGCCCTTAATGACGAGCCGCCACTGTATATATATATATATATATATATATATATATATATATATGTGGCCTTTTCGTCTTTACAGACGGTCAATTGGCAAGTGTTTTACTGTGACAACTTCTGAGTTTTCGTTTTTCTCTTGTCGTTCAACTCACACATAAGTCTCTATTCAAAAGACTCTGCGCACTTTCGCAATATCGTTCTCTACACAACTCTATCGTCAGCTAGTTTTTTTCCCATGTGCTGGAACCTATAGAAAAGTTTTTCATTGAGGCTTTGGAGACATCTTTGTAACTGAGCTGTGGTCGGCCCTGATGCCTCTTCCCCTCCGAAAGCTCACAGAACAACATTTGTTTTGGTATGCGACAAGTTTCCATTCTTCTCACATGTCCCAACCATCTATATATATATATAGACACACAATCACACAAACACACGCGCACAGATTGGTAGAAGAAATTTACTAGAACACACACACACACATACAGACATACAGACACGACTGCACACACACACGCACACATACACACACAAACACATACACACCCAGATACATACAGATTGATAGACAAAATTTACTTAAGCACACACACAGATAAACGCACATCTACACATACACAGACACAGACACACACACATATATATATATGAAAACACACATCAGGCAGATTCACATATATATGCTTTGTCCCTGCATTGTTAAATGTCCATGTTTCACACCCATACGTGATGAGTGAGAGAAAGAGAGTGAGTGAGATGGAGAGAGAGAGAAAGAGAGTGAGTGAGAGAGAGAAATACAAACAACACGTCTAACCCTGCATCTGAAGTCTATAATTGATGCACAGTTTATTGTCAAATTTACTCAAATTCTGTTTATTTATTTACATCTGTTTTCCCGTGTAAAATTATCTGCTAAATTGCAATTTTCTGTCTGTCTTGTTATCTTTGTCTGTCATAAATTATGATTCTTTTTTTGTTGTTGTATGAAAGTATCATTTTTGTTAGCGAAACTGCTATTTGCTGGGTTTTTTCGGCTCTTTGCTTGTGAGCTGTCGATAACAGATCTAGAACAATCGTCTTCTTCTTCTTCTTCCAACGTTTTCAGACATCGATTTGTGTACTTCTAAAGCAGTTAGTGGTCAACTGGAGTCCATGTATATCTCCGTATAGCTTGTCTTGGACTGACATCGATTTGTATACTTTTAAAGTAGTTAGTGGTCAACCGGAGTCCATGTATATCTCCATATAGCTTGTCTTGGACTGATATGGGGATTGGTCATGTGTTCTCTCTGTTCCTGTATGTTGGACATTCTTAGTATGTGTGTCTCTGTCACTTGCTGGTACCACATGTCATATGTCAGATGGGCCTATTTTATACTTATTAAACAGATGGTACCTCAGCCTATTGTGCACTGTTCGTAGACGAAAAATGACAACCTGTTCTTCTCTACTTAGTTGGTTGTATGCATCGTCATTTTCATGCCCTGGGTGATCTCTCAGCCATTTGTTCTTGTAGACCATTTTTATCCGTACTTTTGCTTCCTCATATGTCATACTGGTGTCTGTCTGTGAACGCCTGTTGCCTGATTTTGCCAAGATATTCGCAGTCTCGTTGCCAAGTATTCCGCAGTCTCGTTGCCAAGATATCCGCAGTCTCGTTGCCAAGTATTCCGCAGTGGGATGGTATCCACTGTGATGTCCAACGTTTTCATGTGTTAGGGCACATCTGATTCATTTAATTGAAATCATTCATAGGACCATCATCATTGCACTTCGGTGAGTATCCATGTGTGCTCCGATATCTTTCTTACACAGGAAGATCACAGTATCAGTGCACGAACTCCGTAGCACAGGCGACTGTCTTCAATGTAATTTATAAGAAGTGAAAATATTTTTTAGGAATTTTATTTTCAATCTTTCTTTTTTGAGCCTGTCCTTCTTGACTTTGAACTGTCAAAATGTATTTTATATGCTCAACTTGAACACTGGGTCTACGTTCTATCATCCGTCTTTGATAGGAATAAGACCTCGATCTCACCTGCACTGAGATCAGGCATTTCTGGAGAAATATCCCAATGGCTCCACGAGGGAACGAACCGAGTACCTTTGGCACAAGAGACGAACACCTACAACACAGATACCACTCAAACGCACGTAGAAGAAGAAGAAGAGATGAACACCTACAACACAGATACCACTCAAACGCACGTAGAAGAAGAAGAAGATGGAAAATCATTTAAGAGAAACATGAAAGGTACCGACATTGAGAAAAATCTCATCAGTATACTCACGACACCTGGGTATTACCTGAAACTTGGGGATCGCCAGAGAGAGAGAGAGAGAGAATTACCTGAAACAGAGATACAGACAATGATACACCAATTTTTGTGTGTATCATTATAAAATACATTTAAAACCATAAATTGTGGTTAAATAAAAGAGACAAAGATAAAACTTTGGTTAACAAATTACTAAATGAAATTCCTTATTACATTCCTATGTCTTGGCATCTTCGTTTTTTGAGTCTCCATTTATTTCTGCTGACTTGGCAAGTTTTGTTTCTTCATTTTTCTCTTTTCTTTGTTAAAGATTACAATTTCTTGTTATTTTTCTTAGTTTTACAATGTCAAAAATACTGTTCTTGTGTGGCATGTCTAGTCTTACAATCAATGTCTTCATTATGTAGTAGGGAAGTGGGAGAGTCATGAGGATGCAGAATTTGGGGACATGTGCGAGTCGTGAAGGGAGGGATGAAGACTTGGGGACATGGGGAGACACATGGAGATAGGGACGTCTTGTAGAATATGAAGCGGTTACAGGAGGCGGTTACGTGAGGTGGTGGTTACATGAGGCGGTTACATGAGGCGCTTACGAGCTTACATGAGCGATTACATGAGGTGGTGGTTACATGAGGCGGTTACATGAGGTGGTTACATGAGGCGGTGGTTACATAAATCGGTTATATGGAGGCAGTTAATGAGGCGGTTACATGAGGTACTTACATGAGGTGGTTACATGAGGTGGTAGTTACATAAATCGGTTATATGAGGCGGTTACATGAGGCGATTACATGAGGTGGGGGTTACATGAGGTGGTTAGATGAGGTGGTTACATGAAGCGATTACATGAGGTGGGGGTTACATGAGGTGGTTACATGAGACGGTTACATGAGGCGGTTACATGAGGCGGTTACCTAGGCATGTCCTAACTTGTGATATAATATTTATAATATTGGTAGTATGGGTGTGCCATTCTTGGTGAAACAGGTAAACAGAAATAAAACTGTAGTTGATCAAAGTACAAAAACAATAACAATATACAGCAACGTTTCGACCAAAATGCCTTTATCAAGGAAAGGATACAACAGAAGTGAAGAGTTTCACTTCTTTCACAGCACACTACATATAGAATAATTATACTAATACTATATATACTATATACTAATAATTCCTCTCGTACCGCTATACGTTACATAGAGCCTGCAAGCAATTTCTCCATACCGCTCTATCCTGGACAACTCGTTCAATCTCCTCCATAGAACTGAGACCGATATTTCTTGTCTCTTTCATTAAAGTTCGTTTTAGGGTCTCCTTAGATCGTCCTCTTTCTTGAACCCTTTGCATCCCACTTCAATGCCTGCTTTGATATTCGTTGATCATTTCTCCTCAAGGTGTGCCCAACATATCTCCATCTTCTCTTTCTTATAACAGTTGTCACTAGTGGTTGACCAGACATTTCCTCTGATTTCATCACTTCTCCTGAATTCGTTCCATGTTATTTTCATTATTTTTCGCAGACATCTATTTTCAAAACATTCAACTTGCTTTCCATATCTTTAGTCTCGCATGCATATGTTAGAATTGATACAACATTTGAATTGAAAATTCGTAATTTAGTTTTAATACTATATAATTTGCAGTTCCATATTTTATTTATACTTTTAAAAGCTGATTTTGCTTTGCCAATTCGTATCATAATTTTTTTTAACATTTCCTGTGCAATCGTAAATGTAATACTGTACATATAGAATACAACAATAAATTCCTAACATATGGGGTAGTATTCCTAACAGCACGATATGCTGAAAAGTACAAAACAACATCTCTGATTCGTATTTTAATGATTGCTGCTGTCGATATCATTCTACATGCCTGTCATAGTCAAGAGTTACATGTCATAGTGGGGGGAGCAACGTGTATAATTATCATCGTTTTGCTTTAATTATTAACGTCATCTACTTTATCTGATGCTGTGAATGAGAATCGTGCCATATCCTTTATAGGACGTAGCCATCAACCACAGTAAACGAGTTGTTGATTTTTCTAGGCGCCACTTATGTGTTCAGTAGTTTGCCATTGCTTTCTGAACGATGAGATCTATTTTTACCTTGCGTAGAAAGCCCAATATAGATGAAGACTGCAGTAAAACTATGTAGAATGGCGAAACACGTAACAACAAAGTACTGTAATTTTACAAAATTCAAAAACAATGACAATACACAACAACGTTTCGACCAAATGTTTTTTATCAAGCAAACGATACAACAAAAGGGACGAATGTCACAGCACACTACATATACCTTAACAAAGATGAAATCCCAGGGAAACGAATTTTCTTCCAAACTACCTGCAGCGGAGATTGAACCAGGTACACTTGGAATGTGATCGAGCTCACCTATCGTTTAAGCTACAGGCGTCTACACTTGATTGAAAAGGCACCTGATGGCATAGTCAATCATTTATCTCCATATGCCGTTGTCCTTGTAATAAATAGTAATGGAACCTTTTTTTTAGACCACTTAGTATATAGGGTCACAATCTCTATCTAGATCCTCTTTGTGTCCCGATTGACATATAAGACTTCCACAAGAGACTTCCACTGTTGCCGTTCTGCTGACTTTCTACCAACCGTCTCCAACGTCAGGCCACACTCCTTCAACTCTCTCTCCACCATTCTTCTCCATGTTTCCTTTGAACGTCCAGGCCTTCTCTTCCCATCTGCTGCCCATCTGAGAGCTGTCCTAGCCAATGCCCTCACTGGCATACATGTCCAAACTACCTCAATCTTCATCTCTTAATGATGGTCTCCAAGGATGCACAGTCTGTTTGTTTCAAAAGCTCCTCATTTCTTATATTATTTGGCTAGAAAATTTGCAGGATTCTTCTTAACCATTTATTCTGAAATGTCTCCAACTTGTGTATTATGTGTTGGGTCATTTTCCAGCATTCACTACTGTTTAATAGCACTCCCAGTATATTACTATTACTTCTATATATTTTAAGTTTTGTCCTAAGATTTAGTCCTTTTGTTTTCCAAATGTTGTTGAGCATCGAAAAAGTTTGTATTGCCTTCTGATTTTTCGACGATATCCTTTTCTAAATCTCCATCTGGCGATACTGTACTTCCCAGGTAAACAAAATCCTGGACTTTCTCTGTGACTTCATTTTGTAATACAACTGAGTTTTCAAATTTATTATTTATATATATATATATAAATAGTAATTCATAAAAGAATAGCAGATTAAATGGTTATACACCTGACAAGAATGCACTAGTATCGTCTACCACACAAAAAAAGTATAATGAGTACAGAGCAGGAGGAAGACCACGCAAAAGATGGATCGACGGCATCAAGAACAGCCTTAGGCAAATGAATTAAAGCTTACAAAGTTCACACAAGATCACTACAATCCTTCCTCCCTCCCTTCCACCCAAAAATACTTCAAGCAAGAAGTAAATGGTGGAAAAGAAGACATATAAATATATATACAATTACCTAACCAGGAAAGACAGACTACGAAATGAGGACATCAGAAGCAGAGTGGGCATAACTTCATGCACCGAATACATCGAAAGACAACAAATGCAGTGGTTTGGATATTTAATGAGAATGAAATACAACCAACCACCAATAACAGCATGTACTAAAAAGAGATCGGGTACTAGAGCCAAGGGAAGACCAAGAAAAAGCTGGATCGACAACATTAAGACCACAGTAAATAAACACAGATATAACACAACAAGGGCGACTCATCTGGCCCTGGAATGCAAATTAAAGCTCCACCCTACACCTAACGGCAACAGTGGACAACAATCCATCATCCACCTGGGAAAAGACAATAGACAATAGACCTAAGTCCCAGGGAAGTTAGTAGAAAAGGTAGTAAAGTATAAAGAACAGATATTTGACAGAGTTTACGTAATTTGCTTGTGATTCCAATTTTATCATTTTAACTTAATTGTAATTTTAACAAATTTAGAGACAAATGTGAAGTTTACAAATATATTACTTTTACTTCTAGTAAATAAAACTTTCAATTTGGGTGTGTTTGTTTTGAATTAAATCTGTCTAAACGGGGCCTTAAAGCAGAAGTTGACTTCATTGTACCGTGTTTTACCTTACTCCATATGGATCGGTCTCTCTCCACAGAAATGCCACGCCATCGGCAGGAAGTATTGTCCTAAGTACAAGCACGAACTCCATAGCCCCGGCAACAATCATAGGGTTTCAAAAATTACACTCGTGAACAGAACGTTGCGGTTCGAATTCGAACGCGTAAACTTTGGAACGTGAGGCGATGGCTTAACCACTTAGCCACATCGAACCCGCCCGCCCCTCCTTCCTTCTCCCCATACAATTGCTTAAGCCCCAGGCGAAGATAGTAGCAAAGCTAGGAAAGTATATGAATAGCAAACACTTCTCTCTCTCTCGCGATCACCTAAAAGAGCGATGTACCAGATCTCCCCTAAATTCATTCATGTGGAACTCTGATTCATGCAGCCTTAGCATGGATGA
Source organism: Arion vulgaris (assembly GCA_020796225.1). Lineage (NCBI taxonomy): Eukaryota > Metazoa > Mollusca > Gastropoda > Stylommatophora > Arionidae > Arion > Arion vulgaris. The sequence goes on along the minus strand of CM036755.1, from coordinate 50,735,752 downwards.
GTTTCGTCACATCTTCAGCGCCATCTGGAGCTCTGGTGCTTATCCTTCGGCGATGTGTCCGGATTCAGCCAGCGTTTACTGGGTTCGCTCTCCGTCAGCCTTTGGCTGTCCCCAGCCGACCTGCAAGGCAGCAGGTTTACTTTTACACATTTAGGACACATGCATCCGATTTCAGCCAAATCTCCTTAGTAGCCCCTTACGGCATGCGTGGCAGGTAACAGTGGTTCTATTCTTTACACCACAAATTTTGACCCCGGTAACTATTTGTAAGTAAACGTTTGTGGGACTTTGTGTAATTCGCATGTGATTCTTTTTCTTCGAGCGCTCCATATCGACCACGTGTTAGCCACTCTGTGTGATTTGTATGTGATCTGAGCCTAAGAGTGATTGGACATTGTGTCAGTTATGCGCCTATAAGTAGGCCAGCACATCTGATTTCTGCGACGCTATTTATTTACTAGGGCAGCTTCCCTAGGTCCTACATCTGTCGCTTCTTACGACATGCCTTGTAGGTCGCAGTGGTACTATTCTTTCCTTCCTCGGGCCCCTGGCACCACACGTGCAGCTTGAGATTCTAATTTTATCATTTTAAGTGATGTTTTATTTGAACAAATTTAGATGTCACATTGCAGTTTACAAATGTATTACATTTACTTCTAGTAATAAAACTTTGATATTTTTATGTTTATTGCGAATTAAATCTTCCTTAAACATGACGAATCATTAAATGATTATGTTCTAAAGTAACTCAAGGTACACGATTACGTTAATCATATTGACTTTGTCCTGAAAGCTGGTTAAATTTTTGTTCGCTTGCAATAACAAATGATTTGATATTTTTGATAACAGCTCACGACATTGTGTTTTGTTTTTGTTTCAGATAATTCTTTGTCATTATGACATTTATAGGTTTAATATTGAGAGCAGCTTGTTCAAATTTAGTTCTTGAAAGATAATTATTTCTTTGTTAACTTCATAACTATCGTCTTTATCTTTGTTTTCTTCTTTTATAAGTTCGTCATCTTATCTTTCCTTTACATCTTTCTCAGTGTCTTCCTTTTTTTTATTATCATTCTATCTTACTTTAATCTTCTTCTACTTCACTTCTATTCTTCTTCTTCTTCTATTATTCGTATTTTCTTTCTTCTTCATCTCTCTCTTCTGAGGGAGTCTCTGTGGCTAAGTGGTTAAGCCCTTTGCTTTGTGAGTCGAAGGTCGTGGGTTCCAGTCCGGACCGCGCCGTTCTGTTCACGAGTGCAAATTTTTCCAGAGACCCTGGGATTGTTGCAGAGCTACGGAGTTCGTGCTTTGTGCAATGCTCTCGGCAGGTGGCGTGTAATTTCGCGGAGAGGACTCGAGCCATGGGGTAAAACCCGATGCAATGGAAGTCAATCCTTCGGCTTTAAACCCTTTTTTTCTCTCTCATTATCTTCCTTTTAGATCATTCTTCCTAATCTTCTTTCTTCTTTGTTTCTTACTATTCTTCTCCTTCTTCTTACTTTTTTTCTTTCTTCTTCTTCTTCTTCTTCTTCTTTTCATCTTATTCTTCCTCTTCTTACTTTCTTCTCACTGTCTTAGTTTTTAATTATCATTCTTTCTTATCTACTTTTTTTTCCTTCTACTTCTTCTTCCTCTTCTATTTTTTCTTTTAATTTTTCTTCTTTTTTCCTATTCTTATTCTTCTTTCTTTTCGTTTGTATTGTATTCTTCTTCTACTTCTTCACTTTCAATTTGGTGTCGACGTCACCTTCTTTCTCTCTCTCCCTCTCTCTCTCTCTCTCTCTCTCCCACTCTTCCTTCAGGAAATTGGTGTTTGAGAAGGAAATTTAGCGAGGATGAAATCTAGTAACTACATCCTGAAATATGAAATGTTTATTCAGGTTAGATATTGAATAATCTAACATATTCCAATATAACATATTGGTCAGCTCTGCTTAACATATGTTATATTATGTATCTTATTCGATAGAATGTCGAATGAAAACATATCCAAACTTGTCACCTTACATACAACTTCTCAACGACAAATCTTGCTTGTGTTCTGGTTAAATACTATCTCTAACTATAGCTAAGTCGGGGTCTCTTTGGCTAAGTGGTTAAGCCTTTGCCTTGCAGTCGAAGGTCGTGGGTCTGAATCCGAACCGCGCCGTTCTGTTCACGAGAGCATTTTTTTCCCAGAGACCCTAGGACTGTGCCGGAGCTACGGAGGATACTCTCGGCAGGTGGCGTGCCATTTCTGCTGAGAGGGATTGAAGCCATATGGGATAAAACCTGGTGCACTCAAATCAATCCTTCGGCTTTCAAACTCTTTATAACTAAGTCGATAAAGACTATGTCGTGTGTACCGAAGATAGTGGATTCGAATCAGAACCGCGCCATCCTGGCCAGAACATTCGATTTCTCAAAGCTTTTAATTTAATATGGTAACTTCCCTAGGCCCCTACCTTAATCGCTCCCTACGACATACCTTGTAGGTCACTGCGAGCCCCGGCAATACACGGCAATACACGGCAATACACGGCAATACACGGCAATACACGGCAATACACGGACGATTTCAAACATACTAGTCACTATATCGATGTATTAAAAATCAAAGCTGCACCACATATTTTTGTTGAACTGGTTCAGAATTAATTTCTCGTTTGTCAGCTCTATGTATTGCCACACAATTAAAACTTATCAGTCACGAAAATCTCTACAGGAATGGCTCCCAAACATGACGCAGGCTTTTACTCACTGTTAACTTTGACGCTAGCAGTTATAGACAAAGAAAAAACAGTAATTACGTAATTAACAACCCCGCACGAAATAGATGAGTAAATCAACCGTGTAGTGTAGAACACAACTGGTCTGTATTCTGGGCATGGTAACTTGATTACACACTCTTGTTACAAGGCTTTTATTCTTCCTTGGCTCTTAAAATCATAATAATTTGTGGAACTTCAGTTAACTATTTTTACTATTCATGAAATCGTCTTAATGATAACAACTTTTGCTTGAAATTTGTTCTTTTAGTTTTTCGTTGTTTGCTTTCGATTCTAATGCATTCTCATTTTGATTTCGAACGACACTATTATCGGAATGTTATTTTTTAAAACTCTTTAAACATAACTGTAGCTGCTGTAATTTGGAGTTTTTAATATTTTATAAATTTTCTTCTCTTTGTGACGTCATGTCATTCATTTATTGTTTTTCTGCTTTTAAAATATGAGTTTATTATATTGTTTCTTGTATCGTTACCACTTTCTTCTTCATCCATTTTTGTGTGTTTTTTTTTAGTAGTAACGTAGGCGTAGGCATAAAGACTTTTATTTTACCGATCTAGAAGCACTTCGGTTCGGTGCCACGAACACCGTCAATCTGGAGAACCTGTGGCTTTTCTGCCAGCTCGCGTAGTTGAACCGCACTCACAGGGAGCTTGTCACCCGTCGTTCAACAGGCGTAAAGATAATGAGCAGAATGTGGCTATGGCATAGGACACACATTGAGGAAACCCACTGACAGCATTACGAGAAGGATCTCCGATGGAACCCCCAGGGTAATAGAGATAAGGGAAGACCCAGGAACACTTGGAGACGGGAGATGGAGACGGAATTACAAGAAAATGGGGAGAGAATGGAATGATCTGGAAAATATGGCATTGTATAGGTGGGCTTGAGTGGGCTTGGCTGCAGACTTACGCTTCTCTAGGGCGAAGTGTAAAGAAGAAGAAGAAGAATTAGTAGGCGTGTGCGCAGAGGTTATGTGCTTGTCTTTCGTTTTATTTTTTACAAAGTACTCAGTCCCTCGTGGAGCCGTCGAGGTATTATTCCAGCGATACCTGATCTCAGTGTAGGTGAGATCGAGTTTCTAGTTCTTTCGGAGACTTACAATAACACGTAGGCCCCGTATTCAAGCTGAGCACGTAAAAGAACCCTTGGGAGTTTAAATTCGAGAAGAGCAAGCTGGAAATCTCTACCCGGAAATATTTCTTAAGATAGATTTAGAAAAAATAAAATTCTTGCGAAATATTTTTATCATCTTCAAAATTATATCGGGGACATTCGCCGGTGCTAAGGAGTTGGTGCACTGCAGCTGAGATCTTTATGCGTAAAAAAAATATCGGAGCACACATGACTACTCACCGAAGTGCAATTTTTTACTACCAAGTAAAGTATCAGGAGACATGTAGTGCAACATGGTACAGTGTGCACACCAAAAAGTTTGTTGACACAAGTTGTTCTCAAATCCTAGACTTATCACGGCGCGTGGTTACTAGCGAGGAGTGTCATAGACTTCTTTTTGTTGGGGTTCACAGGGGGGAGCAAAGAATAGTAAAACTGCTACCTACAAGGCATGTCGTTAGAGGTATCTGATGTAGTACAGCCAACTCTAGATAACTAGACCAGACAACTGACTGTGGGTTCCCTGACCTAAATCAGAAAAGAGGGCCGGAAAATATAGATGTTTGATAGAACACTACACGCTTTCTTGCAATTTTACTCAATTCTGTGAGTCTATGGTTATTTATTGGTGAAAAATATTAATAATATTGATATTTCCTTATTGTTAAACTTAACTTGTTGCATAATATAGCTTCGATTTAGCATTTTGTGTTGATTTTAAAATGAATTCGTCTATATACAACAATACTGGAATGCGAGGTCACGTGGTGTAGTTGGAGTCTGATTTCCATAATTCTTACCTGAGTCCGAAGGCCCATAAGTTTATAGTTGGCTCTGGATGCAGGCGCCTAGGGTAGCTACTCTAGTAAATAAAAGCGTCGTAGAAATCGGATGTACTGGTCTACTTGTAGGCGCATAACTGTCACAACGTACAATCGCTCTTAAGATCAGATTACAAACCCAAACATTGGAGAAGGGCGCCTATCGTCCTACTCGAGCAAGATGGCGTCCAAGTGACAAGCCCATCTGTCGCACAGTTATAGTGAAAACTAGCCTAGTAAATAAAAAGCGTGGCAGAAATCAGATGTGCTGTGTAGGTACCATAAGCGAAAAATTGTCTCGAGGCACAATCGCTCTTATGCTCAGATCACATAGAAATCACAAAGAGTGGTTTACCAAGTAGTCAATATGGAGAGTTTGATGAAGTAGAATAAGTCTCATATCACATAGAAATCACAAAGAGTGGTTTACCAAGTAGTCGATGTGGAGAGTTTGATGAAGAAAGACAAGAAGAAGAAGAAGAAGATTTCTCTAGCTGCGTCCATATTTCATTTGGTTGAAATAACCTCTTTGACATCGAACGTTATTCTATTTTACTGCTCTTAGCTCAGAACTCATTAAACAAGCCATTTCGAAATACTTTTGTCAAATACTTTCAAATTGTAATCTTTCAGCGTGTTCCACAACTGACCTTTGTCCATTATTTTCATAACTCTTTTTTTTTATCTCATTTTTCAATCAGAACTCATTTTGTGTGTCATAAATGTCCTTTCGATTTCTGTACCAATACGTTATATTCCATTCAGGGGCGTATTTTTGTGATGGTTTAGAAAATGAGGAGTTAATTAGATTTTGGTGATGTCGGAAGTGAAAATAGATAAATATATTGAAGATGGAAACAAACTTGGTCAGGAGAAAAGAAAGAGAAACACACGCGCACACACACACACACACACACACACACACACACACACACACACACACACACACACATTGCACACACACACACACATTCGCACACACGTACTGCGACATTACCAGGTAAGAGTCTAATAAAAAAGTTTAAAAATGTAATCATGTATACGTGACAAGTGTGTCAATCTGCCAATCTGTAATTTATCAATCTATCAGTCCATCAGTCTATTAATCTATCAATCTATCAGTCTATTAATCTATCAATCTATCAACGTGTCAACAGTAAATATAATCGAGATTAAAGATTCGAGAAGCAAGTAAAGTACAGCATAACAGGTAAATGAGTAGGCTCATCAATCAAAATCGAACTGGTACAGTCAGCGGTCAGTCGTTGAACGGTGTTGGAGATATTGCGTAGGAGGTCGGAGCACATATGGACATGTCTGGAGTGCAATGAAGATATTCCAAACTGAAATTGAAATGTAACACATTAAAAAAGTAGTTATTGGGTATTGGTTACTGCACTGACGCCATACTACTCTGGACAGAGCCATAGGTTCTCAGGCTCCACCAACAGATGTTGAAGGGTATGCATACTGATTGTTCCTGCTGATCGCTGGTAAAACCACCGCCAACTCTAGATAACTAGGCCAGACCACTGACAGGGGATTCCCTGACCTAGATTAGAAAAGGGGCTGGAAATTACAGATGATTGATGGAACACTGCTCCCTTTTTTTGCAATTTTACTCAATTCTGTGAGTCTATGGTTATTTATTGGTGAAAATATTCATAATATTGATATTACTTATTGTTAAACTTAATTTGTTGCATAATATAACTTCGATTTAGCATTTTGTGTTGATTGTAAAATGCATTCGTCTATATACAACAATACTGGGATGCGAGGTCACGTGGTGTAGTTGTGGTCTGATTTCCTATAATTCTTACATTTGTCTGAAGGTCCATAAGTTGATAGTTGGCTCTGGTTAAACAAACTTCTCTCTGTGCCCTTCAAGACTCCAGTTCTATTTGTACAATGTCATTCCAAACTCCTTAAATCGCTGGATTCATGGAACATCAATTTTAGTGTCCTCGTCCAAGAGTAGGTTGTCAAGAGACCCAAGAACATCCCCCGTATCCATCATCGACAACAAAACTGGTAAAATATATTAGCGCAGCGTTTCCCAAACTGGGGTCATCGGACCACCGGGGGACCACGAGGTACTAACAGGGGGGTCCTCAATCGCTTGAAGAAATATTAAGATCTTTGACATTTTTAAGCAAAATTATAGTCCTAATGTTTTCTTTGCTATTTATTAAAATGTTAAATTGCAGACATTGTTTACTATTGTAACACATTCAGACATTGTTTACTATTGTAACACATTCAGACATTGTTTACTATTGTAACACATTCAGATATTGTTTACTATTGTAACACATTCAGACACTGTTTACTATTGTAACACACAGATAATTCAGATATTGTTTACTATTGTAACACACATATCATTCAGACATTGTTTACTATTGTAACACACAGATAATTCAGATATTGTTTACTATTGTAACACACAGATCATTCAGATATTGTTTACTATTGTAACAAAGATCATTCAGATATTGTTTACTATTGTAACACACAGATCATTCAGATATTGTTTAGTATTGTAACATACAGATTATTCGTTCCTGTACATTTTCCTATATAGAAACTATTGGGGATCCACGACAGTAAAATGTATTAAAAAGGATCTTCGTTATAATGAAGTGTTTGAAAACCGCTGTAATAACATATTTAAGTCTAGGATATTCATAGCATCATATCGGTGCGAATGTTCGATCAAAAACTCCTGGCATTGTATAATAACTTAACTGTGAGAGATCAGAGATTGTGCCTGTCATAATTTAGTGTGATTGACAGCTTCAGATACTATCTTCTGCCACCTGGTGATTAGTTATTGAATATAATTTTCCCGTTTGTTTGTTAGCGAATCTGTATTGTGTGTGTCATACCGACTGGAGTGAGCGATCAATAATTTTCTCAAAAGTCTGCTCTATTGATAGAGTGATTGATTGATTGATAGGACCATAATCATTACACTTCAATGAGTAACCATGTGTGCTCCGATCTATTTCTTACAAAGGAAGGTCTAAGCGGCAGTTCACGAACTCCGAGCACCAGTCATTTTAATCGATGTTATATTGAAAATAGTGAAGATATTTTTTAGGAATTCGGTTTTCAATTTTGAAAATGAATTATGCTTAAACAGTGGCTTTCCAGACTGTGCTTCTCGAATATGAACTGCTAACGTTTCTTGTACGTGTTCAAATAGAACACAAGACCTACGATATATCGTTCGTCTCCGATAATACTAGGAACTCGACCTCGCTTAAACTGAGATCAGGGACTTCTAGAAAAACATATCCAGATGGCTCCCCGTACCTTCGGAGCGAGAGGCGAGCACGTAACCTCTACGCCACAAAGATCTTTAACAAGTTGAGATAACTTTCTTTCTTTTATTTCTTTTCTTCAATCCTGTTTTGCCTCACAGCGTCAGGTCAAGAAGAGATTTCTAAAACGGGCTTTTGTGTGCGCTTCGCAGATAACGTCTTTTGCCGCCTCTGTTACCTCTGTTATCCATTTTTGCGTGGCCGGCCTTTTGCTTTATACCCATTGTATCGGAGCAGCATTGCTTTTGTGATGCACTGTCTATTGGTAATCGGCTTACGTGGCCGAACCATTTAATTTGTTGTTTCTTGATGAAGTCTAGTATTGACGTTGTACCCACTTTTTTCTGATGTCTTCATTTCTCAACCGGTCTCTTCTTGTTATCCCCAGTATTCTGGGTAAACACTACATCACTGTCGTGACTAGTTTTCTTCAATCATTTGTTGTCAACTTCTATTTTTGGCACTGGTAGTATAATGTTGGGAGAAAAATTGTGTTGAACATTGAGATAACAACCAGAGACAACTTCGTCTGTGTTTTGTATAAGTAGTAGTGTAACTAATTCAGTAGAAGTGATGAAATTAGAGAAATGTCTGGTCAACTACTAGTAACAACTGTTATAAGAAGAAGAAGATGGAGAAATGTTGGACACACCTTGAGGAGAAATGATCAAAGAATATCAAAGCAGGCATTGAAGTGGGATGCAAAGGATTCAAGAAAGAGGCACGACCTAAGGAGACACTGAAACGAGCTTTGCTGAGAGAGGCAAGAAATATCGGTCTCAGTTTCATGGAGGAGATAGAGCGAGTTGTCCAGCAAAGAGCGGTATGGAGAGATTACGTGCAGTCACCATGTAACGTATAATGATTCGAGAGGAATTATTTTTATTATTATTTACTAATCTAGAATATTATATCTGATGACTTACCGTCTCCACTTCCCATATTAAAATAAATTTATCACGACTGTCGGAAATCTCCTACTGACCTCGACCTTTGATAATCTATTTCGTGTCTATTTATATTAGTGTTCCACTTTTTATCCAATCGTATTCAAGCTCAAAATGTCAGAGCTGACGTTTAATGAAATGAAATGTCTGGAATATGTGTTTAACCGCCCATATGTAGCTGGGGCCATCAAGGGGAGCAAAGAATAGTGACACTGCGACCTATGAGTACAATGCATGTCGTAAGAGGCGACTGAGGTATTAACGTCGGGAAGCTAACCTAGTAAACAAAAATGCGTCGCAGAAATCGGATGTGCTAGCCTACTTGCAGGTGAAAAACTGGCACAAAGTACACTCGCTCTTAAGCTCAGATCACATACAAATTACAAAGAGTGGTTTAACTTGTGGTCGCTATGGAGCGTTCGAAGAAAAAGATATTTGTGTTTAATTTTATATTCTAGTTTTACTCCAAATTCCTTGCAGTATTTATTATACTTGCAATACTTGTTATACTTTTCAATACTTGTTATACTTTTCAATACTTGTTATACTTGCAATACTTGTTATACTTTTCAATACTTGTTATACTTGCAATACTTGTTATACTTGCAATATGTCTGAATTAAAGTTAAAGTTAATTGCATATCCTCTACAGGACTTTGCGAATCAACCCAAGCTTTTTAACGCTGTTTGTGATTTTTTAGGCATTATTACGTTCAGTAGTTTGCCATTGCTTTCTGAACGGTGGTGCCATCGTCCTTTTGTAAAAATCCCCGCGAAACAATTTGCAACCAAACTGTCCGCAGCGTGATTCGAACTCAGAACGTTGAGGTTAATAGACTGAGTCACTATCCTCTATGCCACAATGTTTAAATTACCTCAGCATATTTCATTTCTTTAAGTATTCTACTCTTTCTTTCCTTCTTTATTTGTTTTTTCTTTCTGATTTCAATATTTGTAAGGTCAAGTATCTAGTCATATCATCTTATTTTTTAAAGGCTCCATATCGACCACTTGTTAAACCACTCTTTGTGAATTGAATGTGATCCGAGCCTAAGAGCGATTGTATGTTGTGCCAGTTATGTGCCTACAAGTAGGCCTGCACATCCGATTTCTGCTACGCTTTTTATTTACCATGGTAGCTTCGCTAGACCCTATATATCAATCGCCTCTTACGACACGCCTTGAATTAAGGTTACAATCTTACTATTCTTGCTCCCCTTGCAAGCCCCGGCAACACAAGGGTGCTAGTCATATCAAAAACTGGTGATAAAATGTAGATCCTGTGTTCAAATCCAGAACGTAAAAGAACCATTGAAAGTTTTTTTTAATGTTAATAAGCTGCAAAACTGCTGCCCGTGAAAAAACCATCAAAACTTTAAAAGTAAAATTCATACAAAATGTTTAATATCTTCAAAATTACATTTGAGACACTCGTGAGGCTACGCAGTTCACTCTCTTTTTATGAGATCTTTCTGTGTAAGAAAGAGAACGAAGCATAAATGGTTATTCACAAAAGTGAAATGACGATTGTCCTTGTCAATCAATAAATCAATTCTTCCTTACCATTATCGAAACATATGTTTTTGTCTGTGTATAGCAAAGAGTTAGCAACAATACCAGAAAAGACAGTCACCAAAATCAGAATAAGAAAGAAAGTTTGAACAAATCCTTGCTTGAATTACATTGAGAAACAAAGAATGAAGTGGTTTGGCCACTAATAAGAATCATCAAACTCCACAGCATACAGAGTCTTCTAGCAGAACATCAGAAAAGAAGGCGAGAGGAAGACGACGAAAAAGATGCTTAGATGGTATAGCAGAATCCTGTCAAAGAGCAATAATAACAATCACTCAAGCCACCAGAACAGCGCAAGACAAAAATATAAAATCTCGACATTGGACAACAACCCGGTAGCAGTGAGATAACACTGGGCAACAACCCGGTAGCAGTGTGACGACACTGGGCAACAACCCGGTATCAGTGAGATAACACTGGGCAACAACCGGTAGCAGTGTGACGACACTGGGCAACAACCCGGTAGAGTGTGACGACACTGGGCAACAACCCGGTAGCAGTGTGACGACACTGGGCAACAACCCGGTAGAGTGTGACGACACTGGGCAACAACCCGGTAGTAGATAGCAGTGACGACACTGGGCAACAACCCGGTAGCAGTGTGACGACAAAGAGAGAAGAAATACAGTAGATTACAGTTGGATTCATATTCAAGAACTCGTTCATTGATACAGCCATGCTATAATCGGAACCGCTGTTATGAAATAGTTGTTGGAATAATAAAACAGTATTCATTTCTGAAAGTATCATTTGTGAAAGTATCATTTCTGAAAGTATCATTTGTGAAAGTATCATTTGTGAAAACATCATTTGTGAAAGTATCATTTGCAAAAGTATCATTAGTAAACGTATCATATGTTTTTCCTCATTCGACGACGATGCATGCCTATTCACGGCCACTAATATTACGCCTCTGACTGAATCTGCCTTAAAGGATGGCTTTCCTTATTAGTAGTATACTTAGCCATTTAAGTGAGCCGTACTTCGACTTCAGAGGTAACAGTATCATACAGAAGATATCATTAGTGAGATTACCTTAGTGAAACCATACTTTGCTACGTCAGTTCTTAACTTTCACATTTTTGTATGTGGCTTCACACCTGTTGCCATAACGTCTACAAATGCCAAACACCTGGCTTGTACAAGCGGAACTGACACACCTGACCTCATTTACTCACCTGGGACCAATGAATACCAGTGAAATTATCGTTTTCTTTCTTCTTTATTTCTTTTACTGCCTGTAATACAGATTTCTGAGCGTTGTAGGACAGCAGGGACTGAGTCATGTGGGAAATTTTAATGGCCACTGGCTAGTGCAGTCGCTCAAACTGTTCAAGTGATGCGTTTTCTTTATACCTCAAGAAAAAAATCCTTGACCATACTGGGGATTTAACTCGAGTGTCCGCATGGAAACGGCGCACTTGTCCATTCAGCCAGACGCTCCACCTTCATTTTTTCTTTTTTCTCTATTCCTGTTTTGCCTCACAGCGTCAGGATAAGAAGAGATTTCTAGAACGGCATTTTGTGTGCGCTTCATAAACTTTGTTTTCGTCGCCTCTGTTACCTCTAAAGTCCACCTTTGCGTTGTCGGCCTGTTGTTTTGATATCCACTGTACCGGAGTAACATCAGAACGTCTTAATGGTTGTTCCCACTCTGAGCTAGTCACACCTACCCTATCCCTGATCAACACTCTCACACTCATAAACTCTTTCTTTCATACTACCACTCCCACACTTACACACAAACCTTTCGTTCCAAATGACTACCACTCCTCGAAAATTCGATTTTCGTTAAATCTCTGATCTCAGTTAGGTAGTCCATTCTCCATCGACGACTACACATAAACGTAGGTACCGTGTTCAATTTGAGCACGTAAAAGAACTCGTGGTAGTTCAAATTTGAAAAGAGTAGGAAAAGAGATTAAAAATAAAAGTCCTACAAAATATTTGCACCATCTTCAAATTACATCTAGGACCCTCGCCGATGCTACGAAATGTGTGCACAGCTACTGAGATCGTCATGTGTAAGAAACAGACCAGAGCACACATGGTTACTCACAGAAGTGCAATGATGATGGTCCTATTAATCACTCAATTAATCACTCATCACAATGTTTGATTGATCGTTCGTTCTCTGAGATGGTCACGCCCACCCTATCACACTGACACACATTCCCACACTCATAAACACTTTCCCACACTTTCCCACACTCACCCACTCTCACACTCGGTCTCTCAAACAAGCACACACTTTTATACTTTCCATCAATCGCTCATTATTATTATGACGTGATTGATTTATTGATTGATTTGACCATCATCATTGCACTTCGGTTTGTTAGCCGTGTGTGCTTCGATCTCTTTCTTACACAGCAAGATCTCAGCAGCAGGGCACTAACTCTGTAGCACCAGCAGGGTCCACATGTAATTTTGAGTAGGTTGAAGATTATTAGCGGATTTAAATTTTTAGTCATTTTTCTAATAAATTTTGCCTAGGTAGCGGCTTTCCAGCCTGAACCTGTACATTTTTAACTACTAAGGGTTCATTTACGAGCTCAAATTGAACACTGAATCTACGTTTTATCGTGCGTCTCCGATAGGACTAGGAACACGATCTCACCTACACTGAAATCATAAATCTCTGGAAAACAAATATCTCGATGGGAGCGAACCAAGTACCTTTGACACTAGAGGCGAGTATCTCAACCACACCCACCCACACATTCCCTAAATGTTTTTCCTTCCTTATCCACTTCTCAAATATTTTCAATCCCAAATTAAATATACATTACACCTCAAGTGTAATTGGTAGTAAGATGTTTAAAACAAATAAACAAACACTCGTTTCCAATCCACCTTTAAGTCGGTCTAGTTTCCTCACGTGCACTTAATTATCACATGTATTTGGATTAGCCAATCAGTTGTAATACATCCGGGTGCATTACTATCTGCATCGTTGATTTTGTTGCCATAGTAACGATGAAAGTATCATAGAAATAAAGAAACAAAATGGAGTGTTGGGAGTGTGGGGGAGTGTTGAGGAAGTGTTGGGAAGGTTTAGGAAGTTTGAGTTAGTAGTGCTAATTTCTGAGATTTAGACGAGATTTAGTTTAGTTAACTTTAGTAAAGTTCAATTTAATCTAGCGTAGTTTAGTTTAGTTCAGTATAGTACAGTATAGTATAGTATAGTATAGTATAGTATAGTATAGTATAGTATAGTATAGTATAGTATAGTATAGTATAGTATAGTATTAGTATAGTGTAGTATAGTATAGTATAGTATAGTATAGTATAGTATAGTATAGTATAGTATAGTATAGTATAGTATAGTATAGTATAGTATAGTATAGTATAGTATAGTTAGAAGTAAAGTTTAGTTTAGTTTAATTTATGATAAAGTTTAGTTTCATTTACTTTAGTTTGGTTCAGTTTAGTTTAGCATAGTTTAATTTTAAGTATAGTTTGCAAGTTTAGTATAGTTGAGTTTAGTTCAGTCAGTATACTTTAGTTAAGTTTGGTTTAGAAATTAAGGTATTCTCAGCATCATCATCATCAAGTTGCTTGTCCCTTTCGGAACTTGACTCCCATGACAGCAGTCCTGAAAAACTATCTGTTCTGTGAAAGTTGACCGGCGTCAGCAGCAGTCATTCTCAGATCATCAATGACATCCTGCACCCATCGTCTTCTAGGTCTTCCTATTGTTCTTCTTTCAGGCATTATTCTCTCCAAAAGTATCTTTTCTATGCACTCATGTTGTTTAATGTGTTCGAAATATTTAAATTTCCTTGATTTGATGCTCTTTAATAGTTATCTCTGTTTAACATTAAGCTGTTGCAGTGTAATGTTAAGACAGTCTAGTATAGTTTAATCAGTGCAGGATTAGCTCTATAGTAGAAGTAGCAAATGCTACGGGACCCACGTTTCTGGAGGCCCCGCGCCTAGAGCAGAAAATATTTAGCTGGTAAAACTATCAAATTTGATGACATCTCAAATAACATGGATCAGAGGTAGACTGTCGTATGAGGTGTACGGACTAGTTTCGAAGATGAGTAATTTGGAAACGGAAATAATGACCCTTTTATGGAACAGAATTCTAGAACACTTGTAAGCGGAGAACGTTCTTTTTCAACATTAAAGCGTATAAAAAGTGAGTTAAGGAACATGATGGGACAAGATCGTCTAAATAACCTCACCTTAATGAACATTTAATGTAACTTACTTAGAGAAATTGACTTGTCTAGTATTATCTCTAAATTTGCTCACATTAAATCGAGACAAGTTTGTTTGTAAAAGTGTATTTTATTTTATTATCATACAAAACCTAGGGCCTCTTGGTAACATGCCCCACGGTGGCTTAATCCGTTAATCCGGCACTGAGTTTAAGTTAGGTTTTGAAGTTAAGCCTGTCGGTTTCTTGTCTGGTAATGGTATACTGCCAGTTCTCTCATTACCGCGAACACCTGCATGTCCAAGACAGTAGATACTTTACAAAAGAATATACAGTCGCACTTTTTATTTAGAGCCTGAATTAGACACACTTCTTGAAAGCATTTATACAAAACTGTGAGCAGGGGCGGCTAGTGACAATTTTGTTGGTGGGGCCAGACAATTTTTCCCGGATAAATCATGGTTTTTGGTTGCAAATTTTAATTTAAAAATAATAAATAACATTATATATTATTTTTGGTGGGAACTGACACCACTGGCCCTTATAGACGAGCCGTCACTGGCTGTGAGCTTACCTACAACATTGCTCCTTGCCTATAACAATATTTAGAACACCATTAACACAGTACTAAGCAAACATTATAATGTCATTAATGTATGTTTAGCTGTTTTTCAAATATATTTTGACTGGGGGAGAAAATACACATCGTGTCATACATAAGATTTCATCGACATTGCAAAACGATATCATGTCAGAGTGTGTACTCAACTTCTAGTGCTAAACCATTTACCTGGTCATGTTTATGTTTATAAGGGGTCTCAGTGGCGAAGTGGGTAAGTCGTTTACCTGTCGCACTGAAGGTTGTGAGTTCAATCCTAGCTAAGATACATGTGCAATTTGTTTCATGAGACCGCTAGTATTGTTGCAGGAGTTACGGGTATTTTGTGCAATGTTCACAGTAGATGACTTGCCATTTCTGTCGACAGTGGCGTAGCCATATGGAGAAACCAAGTGCAATGAAGTCAATTCTTCGCCTTTGGATCCGTTTTGTTTATGTTTCTTTGCTACTTTTTGAAATATACTTAATCTACTTCACATCTACTTCATGTTATTGATGGTTTTTCTGTTGATTTTGATCATTCTTTTATTCTTTCTTTATGTACTACTTGAAATGAACTGGATCACTACAAGCGTCAACAATTTGCAGAATTACACTTATCTTCGTTCCGGGGCACATGGGTGTCGTTGGCAATGAGAGAGCAGACAAGCTGGCGGTCTCTGTCACCAATTCAGCGGGCCAGCCAATGATTAGATCTGATATTTTGAGCGCCCTAATAGAGTGTGGCCGCAAAGAAGATTTTCATTTAAACCAATCCACGTCAACTACTAGATTGCAGGAGCTGGGTTTGAAGATTGGAGTAGCAAGAAAAGAACAGCATAACAGGTATAGAAGTAGGCTCATCAATCAAAATAGAACTGGAACGGTCAGTCGCTGGACGCTGTTGGAGATATTATGAAGGACATCGGAGCACCTATGGACATGTCCGGAGTGCAATGAAGGTATTCCAAACTGTAACTGAAACTAACATCGCCCGAGTGGTTACCGTGGCCCAAATTGGGGTGTAAAGAATAGAGCCACTGTAACCTGCCACGCATGTCGTAAGAGGTGATAAAGGGGGGTGTGCGTGGGGCTAGCTATCCCACACCGTAAAAAATACTAGATGGCTACAGAACGGAGAGCGAACTGAGTAAACGCTGGCTGAAACTAGACACATTGCTGAAGAATAAGCACCAGAGCTCCAAATGGTGCTGAAGATGTGACGTAAAACACACCAATGCTAAGACTGCATGAATCATATTTCCACATGAATAGAATTTATGGGGAGATCTGGTACATCGATCTGGACGGTGATCGCGAGAGAGAGAGAGAAACTACTTTACACGGGAGCCACTTTGACTAAGTGGTTAAGCTTTTGCCTTGCGTTCAGAAAGTCATGTGTTCGAATCCAGGACTTGTCGTTCTGTTCACAGGTGCATTTTTTCTAGAGGCCCCTATTATTGTTACCGGAGCTACGGAGATCGTTCTTTGCGTAATACTCTCGACAGACCCATTTCTACGAAGAACTACCGAGCATATGGCGTAAGTTCCGGTGCAATGAAGCCAATCCTTCAACTTTCCATTTCCAGTTACAATTATTTTCTTATCTCTTTTTTACCATGCCAAGGGAGTGAATTGTTTTGTGAGAAAATAGACCAGTTATCTCGCCCTGGTTAAAATGATATGTTGATTTGCTAATTTCTAATTGGGGAAAAAGTTTTAGAACAGTGGTTTTCAATCTTCCTAGTGCCGCGACCCTTTAGTACAATTCCTCATGTTGTGATGACCCCCAACTATAAAATTATGTAACAATATTGATTTCTAAGTATGATAAGTATGTGTTTTCCGATTGTTTTAGGGACCCTGTGAAATGGTCGTTCGATCCCCAAAGGTGTCGAGAGCCACAGTATGAGAACTACTGCTGTAGAGGAATACAAAGTGTACAAAGGCGAAGAATTTATTTAATTGCACCGGGTTTGCCCATATGGATCCGTCACTGTCGGCAGAGATGGTATGTCATCTACCGAGAGCATTGCACAAAGCACGAACTCCTTAGCTCCGGTAACAATCCTAGAAATTTGTATGTGTGTCTCGGACAGGATTCGAACCCAGACAATCTTCTGTACGACAGGTAAACGACTTAACCAATTCCCCATTGAGACCCCATTTAGATGAATATCTCTCTCTCACTCGCGATCACCCTTAGACTGATGTAGCAAATTTCCTCAAAAATCTCATTCATGTGGTAACCTGAGTCATGCAGCCTTAGCATGGGCGTGTTTCATCACATCTTCAGCGCCATTTGTAGCTCTGGTACTTATCCTTCGGTGATGTGTCCGGTTTTAGCCAGCGTTTACTGGATTCGCTCTCCTTCAGCCTTTGGCTGTCCCCAGCTGACCTGCAAGGCAGCAGGTTGTTTAGATGAATCAAAACTCGAAAATGAGCTGGACAGATAAATTATAAGAAAATGAACAGGGCATTAAAGACATAGAGGGATTTCATCATCATCATCATCATCATCATCATCATCATCATAAAATAGCTTGTCCTGAGCCGAACATTTCTACCATAATCATTTTAACTAAATTTATTTATTTCTCATAGGCCAGAAATTACTAAAAGCGGAGAGAAATTACTAGAAACCGACTTTACTAATCAGGATGTTTTTCACATTGCCTCGGGCAACATATGAGCCCGAATAGCTCAGACGGGAAATCGAAAATTCCTGTTGAATGGGGGTTAATTTTTCATATGTTTGATATAACACAGTTCGCCCGAGTGGTTACCAGGGCCCAAATTTGGGGTGTAAAGAATAGAACCACTGTTACCTGCCACGCATGTCGTAAGAGACGACTAAGGAGGTTCGGCTGAAATCGGATGCATGTGTCCTAAACATGTAGAAGTCTATGCTTTTAGGGGCCTACCAAACCAACGTGCAACGTATACACGTTCTTGGCAAAGATCAAATATATCACAAAGAGTGATTAAAATTGGTGGTAAAGAACGAACGCAAAGAAGAAGAAGAAGATATAACACAGTAAGCTTATTTTGCAATTTTACTAAATTCTATACGTTCATGGCTACTCATTGATGAAAAATATTAATAATATTGATATTCCTTATTGTGAAACTTAACTTGTAACATAATATAATCTTGATTTAGCATGTTGTATTGATTTTAAAATGTTTTCATCTTTATACAAAAACACTGGAAAGCGAGGTCACGCGACGGTTGTGGTCTTATTTCCTAGAATATTTACCTGAGCCTACCGGCCGTATGTTATTAGAGGCCACTGTTTTTCATTCATAATTTTTTTTCTTCAGAAAATGTCCTTATACCTGTAGCCACCATTCACACTATAAGCCAGAACGACAGGAGGATATCAATGTTGTTTCATGTTGCTCCGATATACTGAGGGCAGTGGCGGCTCGTGATCGCTTTTGTTGGTGGCTACAGGTACAAATTTTCGGAAAATTCATGGCTCTGAGTTAGGTTATATTTTAAGTTATTAAATAATAAATACACGTTACACATTATTTTTGGTGGGGGCTCGGCCCCTCTGGTCTTTAATGACGAGCCGCCACTGACTGAGGGTGTAGATCATAGAATTCCCATTGTCAATGATTCAAGTCAATGATTCTAAAACAGTGGCTTGACTATGCTTGGTACAAGTTGTAACATTATATATAATATTTACTTGAAAATGTAACTTTTCTTGTTGCAAGCATTCACAACCCAACAGTCTATTATCCTGTTTTGTCTTTCAGCGTCAGGTCAAAATAGGAGACACATGCAACGAGCATCTCTATGCGTCTTGTCTTTCTTTCTTGTCTCCAATCATGATTTGTCTCACAGCCTCAGGGTAAGAAGAGATTTCTAGGCTTTTGTGTGTGCTTCATATATAATGTGTTTCGTCGCCTCTGTTATCTCTGAGGTCCACCTTTTTGCATGGCCGGCCTTTTTTGTTTTGTATCCACTGCATCGGATCAACATTGCTCTCTGTGGCGCACTGACTGTTGGTAAATAAAAAGCATTGCAGAAATCGGATGGGCTGTCCTACTTGTAGGCGCATAATTGGCACAATATAAATCGTACCTGGTTCAAATTCCATTACGGGCAAGTTTAGAAGCAAATTATTTCCCTTGGATTTTTACGAACGATTAAAAAAAACCTCACCGTTCATAAAGCAATGACAAACTACTGAACGTATAAGTGGTGCCTAGAAGATCGACTACTCATTTACTGTTGTTGGTGGCCAACTCCTGTAAAGGATATACCACGATTTTAATTGTCATGTGCCAAGCAGGGTAACCGCAAACAAAACAGAAAAAAATAAACGTCTCAAATAGACCAGGAGATGAAGTCTTATTGACGAACTTAAGGATGCCAAATTATCATAGGAAGTCATTAAGAAAACCGGTCAGACATCGGTCAAAGTGGAGGACAACTTCTTCTTCTTCTTCGAACGTTCTATATCGATCACTTGTTAAACCACACTTTGTGATATGTATGTGATCAAAGCCTAGAAGCGATTGTACGTTGTGTCAGTTATGCGCCTAGAAGTAGGCCAGCCCATCTGATTTCTATTGATGCTTTTTATTTACTAGGGTCGCCCAAGTGGTTACCGGGGTACAAATTTTGGGTGTAAGGAATAGAACCACTGTTACCTGCGATGCATGTCGTAAGAAGCGACTAAGGAGGTTTGGTTGAAATCGGATGCACATGTCCTAAACGTGTAGAAGTCTATGCGTTTAGGGCTTACCAAATCATTGTGCAACGTATACATGTTCTTGGCAAAGATCAAACATATCACAAAGAGTGATTAAAATTGGTCGTAAAGAACGAACGCAAAGAAGAAGAAGATTTACTAGGTAGCTTCCATAGGTCCTATATCAGTTGCCTCTTTCGACATGCCTTGTAGATCGCAGTGATGCTATTCTTTGCTTCCCATGTAGGCCCTGGCAACGCACGGGTGGGAGAACAACTGTTGAGGCTCTATCCTCCACGAGAAAGAGAGATGAATTAGCAAGCAGGACACCCAGTAACACATTACATTTTTGAAGAAGTTGTTCATAAACATATCAAATCTTTGACAAAGTTTCCCATTATAATAAATCACATTGATCAAATGATACTTAATACTTAGATCACCCGACGGACAAGCATCAGTAATATCATCCAGGAACTAAAAATAAAATGGAGGGGATGGAAGTGGTTTCATGATATTAATCAGTGGCGGCTCGTGATCATTTTTGTTGGTGGGGCCAGACACAAATTTTCGGAAAATCATGGTTTTGAGTTGTTTTAATTGGTATGTTTTAATTTATAAAATGATATATATACTTTACACATTTTTTTGGTGGGGTCCGGCCCCAGTGACCCTTAATGACGAGCCGACACTGATATTAATCGTCAGTTTTCCCGTTGTTCAAGTCGAACTGGATGCCTGAGAGGCAGAATAAGAGGTGTGTTTAATCAGTGAGCCACGGGAACCATCAGTATGCATACTCTTCGATATCTGTTAGGGAGACTGAGCACCTATGGGTCTGCCCGGAGTGCAATGATGTCAGTTTAGTAACCAATAACCAATAACAAATTGTCAGCGTGTTGCTGGGGCCTTCAAGGGAGCAAAGAATAGTAACACTGTGACTTGCAAGGCATGTCGAAAGAGGCAAATCTAGAACAAAAATTCGGAAGTTTAACTCAAATGTTAAAGCAGTTCTGCTGTATGGGTCAGAAACAAGGAGAACTACTAAAACAATTACGCATAAACTGCAAAACATTCATCAACTGCGCAGAATAGAGAAACTGAGATGGTATGATAATGTCACAAATGAGGAACTTATGGAGAGAATAAGACAGATTTTAGTGAACCAAGAGGTTAAAAAAATACGTTGACGATAGATAGGACACACTTTGTGAAAACCTGAGGAGAATATAACAAGAAGGATCCTTTCCTGGAACCCACAGGGACTGTCAAAGAAGGGAGGCCGAGAAAACATGGAGACGAGATTTGGAGACAGAGATAAACAATATTTAAAAAAGACCTGGATGGAGCTGCAAGGAATAGCTAGAGATAGGAAGACTTGGTATGAATTGCTTGAGGTCATATTCTTCAATCCTGGTTAAAAAGACAGAGAGAAAGAGAGATCCAATGAGTGTCTTCCAGTCTATTGCAGATTTTGTCCCCATTTGAAACAATTTGAGAATCAGTGATCTCATTTAATGAATAACATAACACAACTTCCCAACATGCTAAGCTACAAGCGGATATTACCTTTGTCCTGGTTGAACATCAATTGCCAGATGATCGATAGACAGATGTCAAAACTGACGTTCACACGAATGTTATCATTTTGACTTGCGCTTCCTTTGTGAATAAATTAGCGTTAAGTTAATTTCCAGATGACATACTAGACGGAAGCGTGGGCCGGTTGTATTGTTACATTTGCAAGAAAAGATCAGTTCAGTTTAGCCAATGTTTTATTCTGGTCAACCTTTTCTTCTTCTTCTTCAAACGCTCCATATCGACTACTTGTCAATCACTCCTTGTAATTTATATATCATCTGAGCCTAAGAGCGATTGTACGTTGTGCCGGTTATGTGTCTACAAGTAGGCCAGCACATCTGATTTCTACGCTGCTTCTTATTTACTAGGCTAGTTTCCCTAGGTCTTATCTCAGTCGTCTCTAACGACCTGCCCTGTAGGTCTCAGTTGTACTATTCTTTGCTCCTCTAACGACCTGCCCTGTAGGTCTCAGTGGTACTATTCTTTGCTCCTCTAACGACCTGCCCTGTAGGTCTCAGTGGTACTATTCTTTGCTCCTCTAACGACCTGCCCTGTAGGTCTCAGTGGTACTATTCTTTGTTCCTCTAACGACCTGCCCTGTAGGTCTCAGTGGTACTATTCTTTGTTCCTCTAACGACCTGCCCTGTAGGTCTCAGTGGTACTATTCTTTGCTCCTCTAACGACCTGCCCTGTAGGTCTCAGTGGTACTATTCTTTGTTCCTCTAACGACCTGCCCTGTAGGTCTCAGTGGTACTATTCTTTGCTCCTCTAACGACCTGCCCTGTAGGTCTCAGTGGTGCTATTCTTTGCTCCTCTAACGACCTGCCCTGTAGGTCTCAGTGGTACTATTCTTTGTTCCTCTAACGACCTGCCCTGTAGGTCTCAGTGGTACTATTCTTTGTTCCTCTAACGACCTGCCCTGTAGGTCTCAGTGGTACTATTCTTTGCTCCTCTAACGACCTGCCCTGTAGGTCTCAGTGGTACTATTCTTTGCTCCTCTAACGACCGCCCTGAGGTCTCAGTGAGTACTATTCTTTGTTCCTCTAACGACCTGCCCTGTAGGTCTCAGTGGTACTATTCTTTGCTCCTCTAACGACCTGCCCTGTAGGTCTCAGTGGTACTATTCTTTGCTCTTTAAAGACCTGCCTGTAGGTCCAGGAGACTATCATTTTCCCTAAACCTGCCCGAGTCCAGGTACATTCTTCTCCTCTAACGACCTGCCCTGTAGGTCTCATGGTACTATTCTTTGTCCTCAATGACGACCTGTAGGTCAGTGAGTACATTCTTGTCTTAGCTGCCCAGAGGTCTCAAGAGACTATCTTTGCTCTAACGACTGCTGAGGTCCAGTGACATTCTTTGCTTCTGAAGACCTGCCCTGTGGGTCCAATATACATTCTAGCCAACGATCCTGCCCTGAGAGTCCACAGGGACTATCTGTCTCAACGACTGCCCGAGGTCTCAGTAAGAATTCTTTGTCCTCTAACGACTGCTGAGGTCCAGGATACTATTTTAGCTTCAAGACCTGCCTGAGGTCTGCATGGTACTATTCTTTGTCCTCAACGAAGCCCTGTAGGTCTCAGTGGTATATTTTTTCTCCTCTAACGACCTGCCTGAGGTCTAAAGGATATTCTTTGCCTAACGACTGCCTGTAGGTCTCATGTACTATTTTTCCCTTTAAACATGCCTTGAGTCTCAGTGATACTATTTTGCTCCTCTAACACCTTCCCTGCTAGGCTCAAGGGACTATTCTTTGTCCTTTGAACATCCATGTGGTCCAGTGATGTATTCTTGTCCAACGACCTGCCTGTGGTCTCAGATGTACTATTCTTTGTCTCTAGCGCCTGCCTGATAGGTC
This sequence comes from Arion vulgaris, assembly GCA_020796225.1. Taxonomy (NCBI): domain Eukaryota; kingdom Metazoa; phylum Mollusca; class Gastropoda; order Stylommatophora; family Arionidae; genus Arion; species Arion vulgaris. The sequence continues at coordinate 50,712,282 of CM036755.1, read as the reverse complement.
TAGCGTAGTTACTATTCTTGCCTCTAACGACTGCCCTGTAGGCCAGTGGTATATTCTTTGCCAAGACCTGCCTGAGGTCTCAGTGTATATTCTTTGCTCCTTATGACTGCTGTAGGTCTCGTGTGCTATTCTTTTCTTCAACGACTCCTGAGTCCAGTACTACTTGTCCCAACGACCTGCCTGTAGGTCTAGTGATACTATTCTTGCCTCTAACGACCTGTTGTAGGTCTGTGCCGGTACTATTCTGTTCTCTAACGACCTGCCCTGAGGTCTCATTGTACTTTCTTTGCTCTTTAACGAGCTACCTTAGGTCTCAGGTCTTATTCTTGCTCCTCTAACGACCTGCCCTGTAGGTCTCAGTGGTACTATTCTTTGCTCCTCTAACGACCTGCCCTGTAGGTCTCAGAGGTACTATTCTTTGCTCCTCTAACGACCTGCCCTGTAGGTCTCAGTGGTACTATTCTTTGCTCCCTTGCTGGAGCCAGCACCACACGGCGAAACTCTGATATAACAAACATGTTATATGTTATGGTTGAACGGGCGTGTCTTGTAACGAGAATGCATAATTGGCGTTTCAGAAAAGACATGCGTCCGTGTGGTACCGGGGTTTGTAAGGGGAGCAAAGAATAGTAACGATGCAACATACACGGCATGTCATAAGAGGCGACTGGAGTAGGGGTTTAAATAAAGAGCGTAGCAGAAATCGGATCTACTGACCTTCTTATAGGCGCATAACTGGCACAAGGTACAATCGCTCTTAGACTTGAATCACATACAAGTCACAATGAGTTGTTTAACAAGTTGCTGATATGGAGCGCTGGAAGAAGAAGAAGAGGATGAAACTGGGATATATCAAATATATTATACATGTGTGTTCAACGCGACGTGTCTTGTAACAAGAATGTTTACTTGTCGTTTCATAAGACATACATTTTTATGTCTTTTTTGGTTTTGTTGGTCCGGATTTGTTATTGGTTATTGGTTACTGGTTATTTGTTATTGGTTACTGAATCGAGGTTATTACACTCCAGGTAGAACTATAGGTGCACAGTCTTCCTCAAAAGTTTTCGAAGGGTATGCATACTGATTGTTCCTGTGGTTCGCTGGTTAAACACACGCTTCACTCTGCCTCAGAATCAATCTTGCTTGTAGAACGGTAACTCCAAACTCCTTAAATCATTGGAACGATTCTTCTTCTTCGAACGCTCCATATCGACCACTCTTTGTAATTTGTATGTGATCCGAGCCTAAGAACGGTTGTACGTTGTGCCAGTTATGTGCCTATATGCAGGATATCATACCCGATTTCTGCGACGCTTTTTATTTACTAGGGTAGCTATCCTAGGTCCTACATCAGTCGCTTCTTGCAGCATGCCTTGTAGGTCAGAGTGGTACTATTCTTTGCTTCCCTTACGGGCACCGGCAACACATAGGCAATACTTTATTCTGGTCAAACTTTATAACAAACAAATTTCTTCATCTTCTTCTTCTTCTTTGCGTTCGTTCTTTACCACCAATTTTAATCACTCTTTGTGATATGTTTGATCTTTGCCAAGAACGTGTATACGTTGCACATTGGTTTGGTAGGCCCTAAACGCATATACTTCTACACGTTTAGGACACGTGCATCGGATTTCAGCCAAACCTCCTTAGTCGCCTCTACGACATGCGTGGCAGGTAACAGTGTTTCTATTCTTTACACCCCAAACATGGGCCCCGGTAACCACTCGGGCGAACAAACATATTATTCCACGCAGACCCATAGGGGCTCAGTCTCACCCAATATATCTGGAAGAGTTTGAATACTGATTGTTCCGGTGGTTCGTTGGTTAAAGACACTCTTCACTCTGCCTCAGGCATCAAGTTTAGCCTGTACAACGGGTAGCTTCAAACTCCTTACATCGCTGTAACAATTTAACATCTGACTTAGTGTCATGAAGAAAATATTTGATTGATTGATAGAAACATCATCATTGCACTTCGGTGAGTAACAATGTGTGCTCCGATCCCTTTCTTACACAGGAAGATCTCAGCGGTAGTGCACGAACTCCGTGGTGAGGGTCCTTATGACATTTTGAAGATGGTGAAGATATATTTTTAGGATTTTGTTTAAAACATCTTCTTGTAATAAATTTTGATCCTGAATAAAAGGCTTTCAGCCTGATCTTCTGAATGCTCTTCCAGCCTGCTCTTCTGAGTTTGCTCTTCCAGCCTGTTCTTCTGAGTTTGCTCTTCCAGCCTGCTCTTCTGAGTTTGCTCTTCCAGCCTGCTCTTCTGAGTTTGCTCTTCCAGCCTGCTCTTCTGAGTTTGCTCTTCCAGCCTGCTCTTTTGAGTTTGCTCTTCCTGCCTGCTCTTCTGAGTTTGCTCTTCCAGCCTGCTCTTGAGTTTGCTCTTCCAGCCTGCTCTTCTGAGTTTGCTCTTCCAGCCTGCTCTTCTGAGTTTGCTCTTCCAGCCTGCTCTTCTGAGTTTGCTCTTCCAGCCTGCTCTTCTGAGTTTGCTCTTCCAGCCTGCTCTTCTGAGTTTGCTCTTCCAGCCTGCTCTTCTGAGTTTGCTCTTCTAGCCTGCTCTTCTGAGTTCGCTCTTCCTGCCTGCTCTTCTGAGTTTGCTCTTCCAGCCTGCTCTTCTGAGTTTGCTCTTCCAGCCTGCTCTTCTGAGTTCGCTCTTCCTGCCTGCTCTTCTGAGTTTGCTCTTCCAGCCTGCTCTTCTGAGTTTGCTCTTCCAGCCTGCTCTTCTGAGTTTGCTCTTCCAGCCTGCTCTTCTGAGTTTGAACTGCCAAGTTTCCTTTACGTGCTCAAATTGAACACGTGACCTACGTTTTATCGTCCGTCTCTGATAGGACTGGTGGCGTCTGTAGCTTAGGAGTTAGTGACTCCGTCTATTGACCCGACGTTCTGAGTTCGAATCCGCTGCGGACAGTTTGGTAGAAAATTATTTCGCGTAAATTTTACAAAGGACGATGGCACCACCCGTTCAGAAAGCAATGGCAAACTACTGAACGTAATAATGCCTAGAAAAATCACAACAGCGTTTAAAAAGCTGGGGTTGATTCGCAAAGTCCTGTAAAGGATATGCAATTAACTTTTCTATCTGATAGGACTAGAAACTCGATCTCACCTACACTGAGATCAGGGATCTCTGGAAAAATATCCAGATAGCTCCAGGAGGGAGAGAACCTGGTACCTTTGGCTCGAGAGACGAGCACCTATTCTCTACGTTATAGATACCTGATAAGTGACGTCCACTAAGTAACCAACTAATTGTCTCACCTGCTCTTACTAGATGTTGCTTTCGTTGTTTTCCATAGTTGACTTGAAGTTGACTTTTGATTAGCATTAATTTGTTTAGTTCAAGCAGTGCAACATCACCTGCTGTTCCTTGATCTTTTTCACATTTTCCTCTTTTAATGAGATGTTTTGTATTCTCTATATGCAAGTGTTTTTATTTTGAACATTATGATGTATTAGCTGTGCTGTTAGTTTACTTAGGAGACTAGTTAGGTGTAGTGATTAAGTGTAGACAGAGCACTTACACATACCTTTCTCTTTGATTTCTTCTATTTGATCTGTACAAAAATAATCTTTTATCAGGTGGTTAGGGGGTGTTAATGAATAACATGGGGTGGGGGAGTCTCTGTGGAGTAGAGCTAGGTGTTCGCCTCTTGTGTCAATGGTACTTGGTTCGCTCCTACTAGAGCCATAGACATATTTTTTCCAGAGATCCCTGATCTCAGTGTTGGTGAGATCGAAGTTCCAGTCCTATGGAGATGGTCATAAAAGATAAGTCTCGTGTTCAATTTGAGCACGTAAAAAAACACTTGGCAGTTCAAAATCGAGAGGAGCAGGCTGGACAGCCGCTGTTCGTGCAGAATTTGTTAGAAAAATTAAAATATTTTTTTAAATTCCTACGAAAATATCTTCACCATCTTCTAAATTACATCGCGGACGCTTGCCGGTGCTTCGGAGTTCGTGCACTGCAGCTGAGATCTTCCTGTGTAAGAAAGAGATCGGAGCCAACATGGTTACTAACAGAAATTCAATGATGATGGTAACATCATTCAATAAATCAATCAATAATTGCTATTAGACTCAGATCACATACAATTCACACAGAGTGATTAATAAGTAATAAATATGAAGCCTTCGAAAAGAAGAAGAAAATGACAGCTTTATGATTTTATTTGTATGCTGTAGTCGAACTGTTTACCGTGTTGAATGTGCAGTTCTATTGAAGAATATGACAGCTTTATGATTTTATTTGTATGCTGTAGTCGAACTGTTTACCGTGTGTGGAATGTGCAGTTCTGTTGCTGTTTGCCATGTTGACATCAAAGCCAGGATATTCCAATGTCGGTGGTAACTAGCGCAGTAAACTCACTTAAACACACAATCATTCAATGGATACCATCACACTGCAACATAAGCGTCAACGAGGAAGCCAACAGGCTAGCAAAAGAGGAAGGCGACTATCGCAGACTGATCACGAGATTAGCTATGGGGAAGGCCAGGACAACCATCGGTTGGCAGTAAATAAAAATGGTCGTAAGACCACCCACAACACAACAGTAGTGATGGGTACTATGGTCTGTCCCGTAGTGAACAAGTTGCCATATTCCGCTTCCGTACCGGCCATAACAGACTCCGAGCCCACATATATAACAAGTTTAAAATCGGCACAACTAGCCTGTGCCAATTTGAAAAGACGGACACGACGGCAGAGCACAGACTGCAAGACTGCCAGCGGTTAGCAGCCCTGAGAAAGGAAACTTGGCCCGATAACACAGAGATTCGCGAGAAGCTGTACGGGGGGACGAAGTCACTAAAAGCAACAGTAAAATTCATGATAAAAGTTAGTTCATCAGTCTAGGCGGGGATCGCGAGAGAGAGAGAGAGTAACTAGCGCAGTGTTATCAACTTTGCTGTTGATGACCCTGTTTAACAGCTATAAAACCTACTCCACCCAACTGACTGATTGACTGTTTGATCTGAAATTGACAATTCCTTCCTATCTAATGTAAAGATTATCACCGATGTCAGTCACCGTACAAATCGTGTTTGATTGTGGGTACGGATTAAGTTTCTCCCGATAATTTCAAATATTATCGACATGAATTTTTTCATAAGGTGGATTAGTATTCTTAATCCAAATCCGCTTAACAAATTGAAGGAGATAATCCCAGTTCTGTGAGATGGACATTTAAAAAAATAAAAATTGGGAAGATCTTTGGTGCATCTAAAAAGAATTTAAAGCCAAATGATTGACTATATTGCACCGGGTTTACCTCATACACCTCGGTCCCTCTCCACAGAAGTGATCCACAACCAGCCGCGACTATTACACAAATCACGAAATCCGTAGCACCAGAAACAGTTATAGAGGTCTCTGAAGAACAATGCACATATAAGCAGAATGACATTCGAATCCACAGCTTTCGGAGCACAAGACAAAGGTTTGACCACTCAGCCACAAAGAGCCACATGTGGGGCATGATATTGAATATAAGAGCACGAGATCAGTAGCTGCTGGGTCATTGAAGTAGTAGAAAATGGGCAAGGGAGACGATTCTGAAGTTCGACATATTCAAAAATTGACTGCCATGTCAAACGACATAAAACATTTGATTTTTCCCGATCCAGAAGCACTTGAGCTTTCAGCTCTTCGGCTCAGTGCCATGGACCGCAACCCTTCGGTTCGGTGCCACGAACACTTTAAATCTGGAAAACTTGTGATTTTTGTGCCAGCACGTGGAATTGAACCGCACTCACAGGGGGCTTGTCCCCCGTCCTCCAACGCGCTACAAACACGCTGGTCAGGCAGGAACATATAGCATTAAAGATTATTTTGTTTCTGTTACGGAGAAAATAAAACCGACTACAAGGAGATATGTAGCGACAGCTTCGGGCAACCCCAGCAAAAAGAAGACGGAGATCACGGAGAAGATGGATTCATGATGCAACTGATGGTTTTAGCATGACGACTACAGAGGCAGGGCATCTTTCCTAGGAGAAATAGAAATTCAGAAGGATTGTAAGGGTGGTAAATGTTCTGCTAAGGACAAACTATTTGATGATGATCAAAAGAAATTAAAATATACATTTTGCAGACGGCATGATGGACAACATCGGTCACTGCATATTTTTAACCCACGTATGCAAGAGGTAGGCGGGTCAAATCTTGTTTCTCATTTACGGAACTGGTCAATCGCTAGTCTTTTTATCGTATCTTATCTTAACCACATTTGCCGTGAAGCGCCGTGGGGAGAGTTAGTTTCTATCTTGTGCCAGGCTTGTTGGGCTTGACGTTGTCAGTCCATGCTTTCGCAGGGACTCTGAGATGTTACCTATCCATCGTGTTCTTGGTCTGCCTCGTGTTCTGCGCCCTGTGTCAATTATTTTAGGCACGTGATGGTAGTAAATTTAGTTCCATTCTCATTAGATGGCCGAACCACGTGATTCTTTGCTTCTCGATGTACTGTATGCATGGTATAGTACCAACGATGCTTCTGATATTCTCGTTTCTCACTCTATCTCTCCTTGTAACGTTGACAGCTTTTCGTAGACATCTCATTTCACATGTTGTAATCTTTCTTTCGTATGTCTTAGTCAGGGGCCATGTTTGGCACTGATAGCATCCCTACTAACATCTGTTATAAGAAGGAGAAGATGGAGATATGTTGGGCATACCTTGAGAAGAAATGTCTAGTCAACCGCTAGTAACATCTGTTATAAGAATGAAAAGATTGAGATATGTTGGGCATACCTTGAGAAGAAATGTCTGGCCAACCACTAGTAGCATCTGTTATAAGAAGGAAAAGATTGAGATATGTTAGGCATACCTTGAGAAGAAATGTCTGACCAACCACTAGTAACAACTGTTATAAGAAGGAGAGCCCGTCTGTCCAGCGTGTTCGTAGCGTGTTGGACTAAGGGTGATAAGCTCCCTGTGAGTGCGGGTTCAATTCCGCGGGCTGGTAGAAAAGCCACAGATTCTCCAGATTCACGGTGTTCGTGGCACCGGACCGAAGGGTTACGATGTCCCCGGCACCGTGCCGAAGAGCTGAAAGCCCAAGTGCTTCTGGATCGGTTAAAAAAAAAAAAAAAAAAACATAAGGAGAGGATAGAGATATATTGGGCATACCAAGAGAAGAAATGTCTGGTCAACCACTAGCAACAATTATTATAAGAAGGAGAAGATGGAGATATGTTGGGCATACCAAGAGAAGAAATGTCTGGTCAACCACTAGCAACAATTATTATAAGAAGGAGAAGATGGAGATATGTTGGGCATACCAAGAGAAGAAATGATCAAAGAATAACAACACAAAGCTTGAAGTGGGAGACAAATAGTTCAAGAAAGAAAGGGTGCTGTAGGAAAACCCTAACTACTAGATTGCAGGAGCTGGGTTGGAAGATTGGAGTAACAAGAAAAGAACAGCATAACATGTACGTGAGTAGACTCATCAATCAACATGAAACTGGTACGGTCAGTCGCTGGACGCTGTTGGAGATATTGCGAAGGAGATCGGAGCACCTATGGACATGTCCGGAGTGCAATGAAGATATTCCAAACTGAAACTGAAGACACTGAAACAAATTATTTTCTTCTTTATCTTCAAACGCTTTATATCGACCACTTGTTAACCACTCTTTGTGATTTAAATGTGATCTGAGCCTAAGAGCGATTGTACGTTGTGTCATTTATGCGCCTAAAATTAGACTAACACATCAGATTTCTGCGATGCTTTTTATTTATTAGGGTAGCTTCTCTCAGCCCCTACCTCAATTACCTCTTACGGCATGCTTTGTAGGTCGCAGTGTAACTATTTTTTGCTCCCTTGCGAGCCACGGCAACAGACAGGCTTCCTGAAACGAATTTAACAGAGAGACGAGATATATTGGACACAATTCCATGAAAGAGATTGAGCCAGTTGTCATTAAAGAGCGGCATGGAGAAATTACTTGCAGACTCTATGTAACGTATTGTGGTATAAAAAAGGGTTTAAAAGCCGAAGGATTGACTTAATTGCACTGGGTTTAAACCCATACGACTCGGTCCCTCTCCGCAGAAATGGCACGCCACCTGCAAAGAATAGTGCTCAAACCACGAACTCCGTAGCTCCAGCAACAATTCTAGGGGTCTATGGAAAAACTGCACTCGTGAACATAATGGCGCGGTCCGGACTCGAACCCACGACCTTCGACTCACAATGCAAGGGGCTTAACCACTTAGCCACAGAGGCGTATGAGAGGTGAATATACTATGTATGTAATCATCAGAGATATTAAATGTAATTTTAATTACTTTGATTATTTTAGGGTGCGGTGGTTGAATGTAAGTAACAAATAAATACAAAAAAGAAACTTTTGTCGATATGTGGGTAATGTCACAGCGCCATATTGATCTCCCTATTATTCTGCTTCACGCTGCTGAAGAAGAAAGGCGAGACATTTTGAAATGATGTGTGGGCGGTTTAACATCGTTAGCAAATGTTCTGGAACGAAGAGGAGTCTAGAGCAGAATTTCCCAAACTGGGGTCCGCGGAACTCCGTGGGCCCGCGAGGAACTCACAAGGGGTCCTCAAGCGTTCGGAGAAATATTATGATCTTTTACACTTCAAAAAGAATTTCGGAAACATGTATAAAAACAGTGGTAAACTAGTTCCTCTGCGAAATCGAAGGAGCCGGACCAGACCGGAGTCTAAATGTCTGACAGGGCAAAATGAAAGATTAAGTGAAGTTTCCTGCAGTCTGAGAATATGGAACAAGCTTGACTGTTGGTATGACGTAATAATAACTCCATCGCTAGAAGATTTTCATATATAGAAACTTCTGTGGCTCCGCGGCAGAAAAAGGTATTCAACAGGTCCCCGCTAATGCAAAGTTAAGGAACCGCTGGTCTAGTCATATATTAAAATGAGAGTGAAGCCTCATCTATCCCTGAAATAGATATATGTAATGGACAATGAACCCTGGACCAGGCTGGGAAGTGGTGAGAAACATGTTCAATCAGATATTTGCTCTGTAATCTTCCAGGTCGCAACAACCCCCTACTTTATCACTGGCCACACTTAATGTTAAAATAATGCCATTCTTAATAACTTGTCCTCTTCAAACTGGAAGCTTTTTGTGAAACTTTTGATTTCTTTTTTTGTGTGTGTGTGTGCATTATACGTGCTTACGTGTTCCTGTTTCCTTTTATTGTTTCCTTTTCCCTCTTATCTACACGTTGATTACATTTCTAAATGCAATGCATATTCATGCAATTCGTTGTATTTTGTTTTGTATAGAATGTTTGACGTTTGTTATGCGTTGCCTTTAAACAAGATTAGAAGATAACATTTGCAATGTATAGTGATTTCTACATGTTTTTCTAATATCTGTGTGCTTTTCTTTTATTCAACAATGTAAATGAAATTTTGTGGAACGCATTAGTTTCTGATTGTGTTGGATAGTGTAGTTTATGCTAAAGTTAGCGCAGAAATGAGATGGAGTGTGAGGGTTATATGTGAGGGTTGGATGTCAGACTTGTGATTTGAGGCTTGTGATGTGAGGCCTAGATGTGAGGCATGGATGTGAGGATTGTGATGTGAGGCTTAGATGTGAGGGTTGTGATGTGAGGCTTGCATGTGAGGCTTGTGATGTGAGGCTTAGATGTGAGGGTTGTGATGTGAGGCATGGATGTGAGGGTTGTATGTGAGGCTTAGATGTGAGGGTTGTGATGTGAGGGTTGTGATGTGAGGCATGGATGTGAGGCTTGTGATGTGAGATTTGAATGTGAGGCTTGTGATGTGAGGCTTGGATGTGAGGATTGTGATGTGAGGCTTTGATGATGACTTGTGAGGCTTGGATGATGACTTGGAGGCTTGGATGGAGGCTTGTGATGAGGCTTGTGAGGGAGGCTTGTGATGTGAGGCTTGGATATATATTGTTGAAAGTTGAGCATACGTGTTATAGCAAATATTCTTCTTCTTCTTCTTCTAACGCTCCATATTGAGCATTTACTAACTACTGTTTGTGATCTGTACATGATCTAATTCTAAGAGCAATTGTACGTTGTGCCAGTTATGTGCCTACAAGTAGGACATAACCTCAGTTGTCTTGTAGGTCACAGTCTTACTATTATTTTCTCCCCTTGCGAGCCACGGCAACAAACGAGCGATGGCAGGTATTCAAAACAAAAGACGTGATGTTTTGGGATAAAAAAACCCACAATTATGGAAGAAATTTAGAAATTAAAAAAAGCAAAAAATAAAAAAAAAATTCCTGGTGTTGAATAGGATGTGATTGATAACATAAACATATCATTAACATTTTTTTAAAAATTCTTCTCTCCCGCTACACCCGCAATCAGCATCTTCCTCTCCCGCTTCACCCACAATCAGCAATAAAAAGCTACATATGCCATCCTCAACCATACGTACACCTACATCAGTCAAATTCGTCCCACCATCCCACCTCTATTACTACTCACACAGCCACCTCCGCACACACCATAGATGTGGAACAGCACACGTCTCTGGCTAATGTCATCATCGCTTGCGTTAGACGGCTATTATTATTATTATTATTATTATTACACCCACAAATTTCTTCTTCTTTTGTCGTCACACTGTTACCGGGTTGTTGCCCAGTGTCGTGGTTTTCTGTTTTTGTCTTGCACTGTTCTGGTGGCTTGTGTGATTACTATTTTTGCTCTTTGACATGATTCTGCTATGCCATGTAACCATCTTTTACGTGGTCTTCCTCTCGTCTTCTTTCCTGATATTCTTTTGTAGAAGACTTTTGTAGAAGTTTTGTATACTGTGGAGTTTGGATATATTCTTATTAAGTGGCCAAACCCACATCACCAACAAAAACCCTCCTCATTTCATCCATCTTTCACTACCACACTAACACAAAAACCCTCCTCATTTCATCCATCTTTCACTACCACACTAACACAAAACCTCACTTCACAACTGTCCCTCTCACCGATCTGTCATTATCCCAACCTACATTTGTAAACTAAAATTATTTTCATACCTTTTCCCCATAAACAAGAAAACGTCAAATTCCCATTCATCAAAGAAATTTACGATTATCTCCCTTCCGACAAAATGTTAGAACTCGTTATTGATTTATTTCCCATGTTTAGAAAAAAAATAACTGTCGATTTGTAGTTTCTTTTACTAACTGATTTTTTATGTGGCTGATATGAACGGGTCATTGCATTTTACATGGGACAAAAATACATACTGTAAAACAAGATCAAAGAAGTGAACCGATGTGCAATGATGAGTAAAATGATATTACTGTGTAAGCAAATTATCGAATGCAAAAATGTTGCCGAAATTGCATATAAATTATAAAGGCGGTACGGTAGAGTGCAAAGCATTCGCAACAAATTGGGCAGTGCTTTCGTTAAAAAAAAAGCAATGCTTTCAAAGTGTTAGAAACATTGTACTACTAGACAGGGGGTCGCTTTGACAAAGTGGACGAGCCATTTGTTTTGAGGTTTAAATGTCCTGTGTTCGTATATGGACATAGTCGTTAAGTTCACGAGAGCATTTTTAACAGATCATTAGATTAGTTCTAGAGCTACGGTTATTGGTTACTAAACTGACGTCATTGCATTCTGGGCCGACCCATAGTTGCTAAATCTCCCCGAACAGGTATCAAAGAGTATGCATACTAGTGGTTCCTGTGGCTCGCTGGTTAAACACACACATCACTCTGCATCTCAGGCATTCTGTTCTACTTGTACAACAGATAACTCAAAACTGCTTAAATCGCTGGATTGATTCAACATCTATTTTAGTGTCTTCATCAAACAGGCATTCGGGAAGAGACCGAAGAACATCCCCACCTATCCATCTTCAACTCCCCAACAATCGATGTTGTTGATGCAAGCCTGCCCACTCTCTCATTAGCATGTTTAGGACAGTAGATTCACTTAAGCCTCTTGAGGTTAGAAACTTCTATAGACGACATCCACTCATAATGAAACCTGCCCTTCTGGATCTTGTGAAGCCTCGACTGAGAGTCAGATACAACAAAGGCCCCAGTAAATGGAGTCCCAGAGAACCAATGGAGGGCAGTAGTAACGGCCTCAACCTCCATACTCATACTGGAAGTAGTTGACCTGTATGCTCCACTTTCTTTACACAATCTTTACCACTAATAAAACAGGAATGATTGCTGATATATGGGTCAGAGGTCACATAATAGAAGGAGTTGACAACTTTGAATATCTTGGAACATCGCTGACAAATGACGGGAATGTTATAAAAGAAATTAAAAGAAGTTAAGCAAAAACTAAAAGAACTAACAAACACAAGAAAGGGAACTGACATAAGAACAAAAATCAAGTGTTTAAGAGCCTGCGTTTTTCCTTGGCAACATATGGTTGTGAGACATGGACAATTGACAAAGCGGCGGAGAAGATCATTAATGCCTTTGAATACAAATGTTACAGAAGAGTACTTAGAATATCATGGACAGAGAAAATAACAAATGCTTCTGTTATGCAACAGCTTGATATTGAAGAGAGTTGGCTCTTCCTTCATATCTACGTGTTCTATTAAATAAGAGAAGATCAAGGAAAATTAATTATTTTGGTAACATCAAACGACATGAGTGCACAGAGAAATTAATTCTGGAGGGGATGGTGCCTGGAAGAAGAATGAGAGGAAGATCTAGAGGACGATAGGCGCAATATGTCATTGACGATCTGAGAATGACTGCTGCTGACGTCGGACAACTTGCAAAGAACAGAGAGTTTTTCAGGATTGCTGTCATGTGAACCAAGTTCCGGAAAGGATAAGCTACTTGATGATGATGATGATGATGATGATGATGATGATGATGATGATGATGATGATGATGATGATGATGATGATGATGATGATAATTAGTGATATTAACCGCAACCGACCAATCTCCCAAATGTTTATTTTGAAGAACATATGCCTGAGAATACAAGAAATGAATGTTATGTGCAACAGTGCATGAACCTCAATTTTTGTTGCTTCTTGTGTAGAGCGACTCAATGTCTGATACAGGCAATATGTTTGTTTCGGTGAGCGAACTTTTACAGGAAATAGGAAATCCCGATGGGGCACACGTTCAGACGAAAATAATTATATTATTTTTGTTATCTAATATATATATATATACATGAAACTAATTTAACATTTATATACAAATGATTTTTTTTTTATATAACAATCAGTGGCGGCTGGTCATTAAGGGCCAGTGGGGGCGGACCCCACCAAAAATAAGATGTAACGTGTATTTATTATTTTATAAATTAAAATATACCCTAATCGAAACCATGATTTTTCCGAAAATTTATGTCTGGCTCCACCAACAAAAATGATCACGATCCGCCACTGATAACAATACTTCTTGAATAATATTGTATACACCAGCCTGCCCAGCTTGTTCGTAGCGCGTTGGACAACGGGTGACAAGCCCTCTGTGAGTGCGGGTTCAATTCCGCGGGCTGGCAGAGAAGCCCAGATTTACCTTATTCGTGGCACCGTACCGAAGGGTTACGATGTCCATGGCACCGAGCCGAAGAGGTGAAAAGCCTCTAGTGATTCTGGATTGGGAAAAAAATTACAAAATAATAATAATAATATGGTATAAATATTGTGTTCTGAGTTGACCCGAGGGTATTTTTCTTTGTTGAACGCTTCATATCGACCACTTGTTAACCACTCTTTGTGATTTGTATGTGATCTCATGCCTGCATTCTGAGTGACTCATTGAGTATGATCTGAAAGGTGGAGGCCGGTTCGGTGCGCAGGCAATGGACTGAATCACTGCAGGCGTCAACAATTTGCAGAATTACACTTGTCTTTGTTCCGGGGCACATGGGTGTTGTTGGCAATGAGAGAGCAGACAGACTGGCTGGCTCTGCCGCTATATCAGAGGGCCAGCCAATGGACAGAGCTGACATCGTGAACGCCCTCATAGAGCGTGGCCGCAGAGAAGACCTTCATCTAAACCAATCTCCGTCAACTACTAGATTGCGAGAACTGGGTTTGAAGATTGGTGTGGCAAGAAAAGAACGGTACAACAGGTATACGAGTCGGCTCATCAATCAAAACAGAACTGGTACGGTTAGTCGTTGGACGCTGTTGGAGATATTGCGAAGGAGATCGGAGCACCTATGGACATGTCCGGAGTGCAATGAAGATATTCCACACTGAAACTGAAACTGATATGTGATCTGAGCCTAAAAACGATTCTAGTTTGTATCAGTTATGCGACTACAAGTAGGCCAGCACATCCTATTTCTGCAACGCCTTTTATTTACTAGGGTAGCTTTCTTAGGCACCTACCTGAGTCGCCTCGAACGACACGCCTTGTAGGTCACAGTATTACTATTCGTTGCACCCATTGAAAGTCCCAGCAACACACAGGCGGATCCGAGGGTATAAGAAATGGGATAGATGATTTGTAACATATAATGTCATACAAAATGTCAGTTTCAGGTAGTGTCAATGACAGTCATTTTAATTTATCTCAGGACAGCTTCTAAATGTGCTACGATCTCCTTCGCAATATCTCCGCCAGAGTATAGCGACTAATATTCGATGTTGATTTGATGAGTTTATTCTTGCACATGTTGCGCTTCTCTTGTCTGGCAACTTTAATCTTCATATATCCAATGCTCAAACCTATAATCCTTTAACCTCCAATCATAACACCTTCTATCTAAAATCTCCAATCCTAAGATCTCCAATCCTAAGACCTCAAATCCTTAAACCTCTAATCCGTAAATCTCAAATCCTAAAACTTCAAATACCAAGACCTCAAATCCTAAGACCTCTAATCCTAAGACCTCAAATCCTAAGACCTCTAATCCTAAGACCTCAAATCCTAAAACCTCCAATCCTAAGACCTCAAATCCTAAAACCTCAAATCCTAAAACTTTTAATCCTAAAACTGATATATTAAGATCTGGGCATTGCCTTGTATATGTTGACAATCTTCATTCTGACCAGTGCCTCTAAAGATGTTCAACATTTAAATCATATAAAACTTCGATCTTTACTACGCAGCTTTTCTTAGCGCTTGTAATTCAAATTAAATCAACCCCTAACGGCTCTCCTATATCCTATATTAATGTATGGCTCGGAAACATGGACAATGAACAAACAGTTAGAAGACAGAATTGATGCATTTCAGATGTGGATATATAGAAGAATAGGCAGAGTTTCATGGACTGAAAAAAACAGACAAATAAACAAGTTTTAGGAAAACTAGGCATGAAGAAACAATTATTAAGAGAAATAAAATTCAGACAAGTAAAGTATTTTGGGCACATAAAAGACATGACACCATGATAAAATCTTTACTAGAGGGGAAAGTTGAGGGGAAGAGCAAGAGGAAGACCGAGAGATAAGTGGGATGGAAACTTTAAGAAATGGACAGGTTACAGTCTGGCAGTGTGCAACACCAAGGCGAAAGACAGAGGATGCTGGCGATTCGTTGTAAGCAACCTTCGATGTGGAGACGGCACCTGATGATGATGAACGGCTCTCAAGTTGACCCAGCTTCGATTGGCTACCAGAGAAACACTGGAAAGTAATTGCGGACGGCGTGATGTTGACCAAATCACCCACCGTGCGTCACAATTAAAAAAAAACGCTTCCTTTTAGCTAGACACAGAATAATCAGGTCGGGTTTGATAGAGCAGTGTCTGCACAAACACGTGCTATAAGCTTATTGTTCTTGTACCCTGTGTTGGTCTATTTGTTTTTATCGGAAACTCTTAATACTTGTATAAAAAAAAAAGTTAATTGCATATCCTTTACAGGACTTTGCGAATCAACCCCAGCTTTTAACGCTGTTTGTGATTTTTCTAGGCATTATTACGTTCAGTAGTTTGCCATTGCTTTCTGAATGGGTGGTGTCATCGTCCTTTTGTAAAAATCCACGCGAAACAATTTGCAACCAAACTGTCCGCAGCGTGATTCGAACTCAGAACGTCGGGGTTAATAGACCGAGTCACTATCCCCTAGGCCACAGAGGCCACCAATACTTGTATACTGTCTGTTTATTTATCACATTCTTTCCCTGGGGTTCTTACCTAAAATCTCCATGTTCTCACGTTGTACAAATAGAGCTGGATGTTTGAGTGGCAGAGAGAGGAATGTGCTTAACTAGCGAGCCAATTGAACATCAGTATGCATACCCTTCGATATCTGTTGAGGGAGACTGAGCACCTATGGGTCTACCTTGAGTGATGTGGCGTGAGTTCAGTAAACAATAACTAGTAAGTGTTCGATTTGATGTTGCGTTGTTATTATCATTACATTATTCATATTATAACTACAACTTGTAATTATTTTGTTTTCCACAGCGCTACCCGAGGAGATGACAAGGGTATGGGAGGCGTATCCATTCATCTTTGGAAGCGGTTTCTGTTACATCAAGTCATTCGTTTCTGAAATAACAGCCTACGCCTCTGTGTTGACAATTACAGCTTTCACAATAGACCGGTACATGGCAATTTGTCATCCATTGAAATCACAAAAGTTATCGAGTTTGTCAAGGGCTATCAAAATAATCATTCTAATTTGGATTGTAGCTTGTGCATGTGCATTGCCGTATCCAATTCATACTCGGATGTACTACGAACTATTTGACCCTTGCACCGGAGAACCACTTCCAGAATCTTTACTGTGTAACCTTCCGCCAGAATGGCGGAACCAGATGACCTACATGTTTCAGTTTTCAACTTTCGCTTTCTTTGTTGTGCCAATGATCATCATTACAATCATGTACATCCTTATTGGATTAACATTGATGAAAGCCGATCAATTTTCTAGTGGGAAGAAAAATAAGCAGGCATCCATGTCAGCAGCAAAGGCTAAGAAGGCAGTCCTCAAAATGCTTGGTGAGTACGACACAAACAGATAGTGAGATCTAAGCTGACAAGAATCAGTTTTATTTTTGTGTCAGGGCATGCAGGTGTAAAGGGAAATGATAGCGCAGATGGGCTTGCAGGTATGGCTGCTGTACAATAGGCTTGCAGGTATGGCTGCTGTACAATAGGCTTGCAGGTATGGCTGCTGTAAAGTGCGGATGAGCATTGGTCCGGGTTGATGTTTTGGATTCCCTAATCTAGAAATGTATTATCGGTATTTGGGAAGACTACATGTGTGTTGTGCGAGAGGTTAACTTCTTTACCTCTCTTGTATCCTTTGCTTGATAAAGGCCTTTTGGTCGAAACATTACTGTGTATTTGTTATTGTTTTTGTATTTGGTTAAGATACAATAATTTTTACGCGTTTCGCTAATGGAGAAATGACGTATACATAATTCAAGTGATGGTGGTGAATCTGTGGCATTTACCACACTGCATGGGT
Organism: Arion vulgaris; assembly: GCA_020796225.1. Classification (NCBI taxonomy): domain Eukaryota; kingdom Metazoa; phylum Mollusca; class Gastropoda; order Stylommatophora; family Arionidae; genus Arion; species Arion vulgaris. The sequence continues at coordinate 50,694,923 of CM036755.1, read as the reverse complement.
TCCAGGTTGAGAAGATGTGATGTAGCTGGACAGAAGCATTGTGCTAGTGACCAAGAAGGAATGGTAAGCCAATAAAGTACCGGTGTCGTTAGTTGCCACACGCTGAGAGATATACTGAGGAGACTAGATCACTTATGGACTAATTGGTTCGACGTACAGTGATGATGATACGACGACTAAACAAAACTGAGAGACATACTGAGGAGGAGATCGGAGCACTTATGTGCTAATTGATTCAATGTGCAGTGATAATGTTCCGACGACTAAACAAAACTGAGAGACATACTGAAGAGGAGATCGGATCACTTATGTGCTAATTGATTCAATGTGCAGTGATAATGATCCGACGACTAAACAAAACTGAGAGACATACTGAAGAGGAGATCGGAGCACTTATGTGCTAATTGTTTCAATGTGCAGTCATGATGATACGACGACTAAACAAAACTAAAACTAAACAGATTGAGTGCTTCAAATAAGCTGTTGTTTTTGTCATAGTGGTTGTAGTAGATGTTGATTTGATAGAGACCTTGTTTGTAGTGTTACCATTGTTGTTCATGTTACATGACTTCACAATGTTGTGAACTGTAGGTTGTTCATGTTACATGACTTCACAATGTTGTGAACTGTAGGTTGTTCATGTTACATGACTTCACAATGTTGTGAACTGTAGGTTGTTCATGTTACATGACTTCACAATGTTGTGAACTGTAGGTTGTTCATGTTACATGACTTCACAATGTTGTGAACTGTATGTTGTTCATGTTACATGACTTCACAATGTTGTGAACTGTAGGTTGTTCATGTTACATGACTTCACAATGTTGTGAACTGTAGGTTGTTCATGTTACATGACTTCACAATGTTGTGAACTGTAGGTTGTTCATGTTACATGACTTCACAATGTTGTGAACTGTAGGTTGTTCATGTTACATGACTTCACAATGTTGTGAACTGTATGTTGTTCATGTTACATGACTTCACAATGTTGTGAACTGTAGGTTGTTCATGTTACATGACTTCACAATGTTGTGAACTGTAGGTTGTTCATGTTACATGACTTCACAATGTTGTGAACTGTAGGTTGTTCATGTTACATGACTTCACAATGTTGTGAACTGTAGGTTGTTCATGTTACATGACTTCACAATGTTGTGAACTGTAGGTTGTTCATGTTACATGACTTCACAATGTTGTGAACTGTAGGTTGTTGATTGTCTTCTACTTCTTCTTCTTCACCTTCACCCATATTGATTTATTGATTCGCCTGTGTGGTGCTGGGGCCAACAAGAGAAGCAAATAATAGTACCACTGCGACCTACAAGGCATGTCGTAAAAGGCGACTGATGTAGGACTTAGGGAAGCTACCTAGTAAATAAAAAGCATCACAGATATCGGATGTCCTGACTAACTTGTAGGCGCATAACTGGAACAACATAAATCGCTCTTAGGCTCAGATCACATGGAAATCACACAGAGAGATTAAAAGGTCAATGTGGAGCTTTCGAAGAGAATAAGAAGAATTGAGTTACAATTGTGTATTTCTTCTTTGTTTACAGTTGCCGTGGTGATAGCTTTCTTTATCTGCTGGGCGCCATTTCATTCACAACGTCTCATGACTCTTTACGTACCACACGACGCTTGGACGGACACACTGCTTACACTACAGACATGCCTTTTCTATGTTTCAGGTAAGGTGGATATTTATTTACTACTACTACTACTACTGCTGCTGCTGCTGCGCTGCGCTGCTATTACTACTACTACACTACTACTACTACTACTCTACTACTACTCTGCCTGCTGCTGCTGCTACTCTGCTCGCTACTGCTACTGCTGCTACTCGCTGCTGCTGCTGCTCACTGCTAGCAGCACGCGCGCTGCCTGCTGCTGCTACTGCTGCTGCTGCTGCTGCTGCTCGCTGCTGCCCTAGCAGCACACGCTGTGCTGCTGCTGCTGCTGCTGCTGCCTAGCTGCTGCTCCAGCAGCAGCAGCAGCACTGCTGCTCTGCTGCTGCTGACTGCTCTCTGCTACCACTACACACGCTGCATTACTGACTACTCTACTACTCTGCTGCTACATGCCTACTACTACTACTACTACTTGCTGCTGCAGCTACCAAAACTACTACTACAATTACTATTGATACTACTACTACTGTTATTACTACTACTGCTATTGCAACTACTATTACTGCTACTACTATGATTGCTGCTGCTGCTACTACTACTACTACTACTAATGCTAATACTACTACTAGTACTGTTACTACTACTTCTACTACGATTAATAATGCTGCTACTATTACTATTACTACTACAATTACTACTGTTGCTAATACTACTACAATAACTACTAGTGCCACTGCTTCTGCTCCTACTATTACTAGTGGTACTACTACTATTACAACTGCTACTACTCCTATTAATACTATTTCTACTTATTCTTCTGCTACTACTGCCGCTGCTGGTACTACTACTACTACTGCTGCTACTACTAGTAATACTACTTTTATTACTATTGCTACTACTACTGCTGCTGCTACTACTACTATTACTGCTACTACTACTACTACTACTACTGCTGCTACTACTACTACTACTCTGCCGCTACTACTGCTATTACTGCTGCTACTACTACTACTACTGCTGCTTCTGCTGCTGCTACTAGTAATACTACTACTACTACAAATATCACTATCACAGACACTTCTAAATTTTATGAGCACATCGTCTCCGTTTCGAAACCATTAGAATGTGAATGTTTCTCTGACGTTTGGGTAGAGTGTTCGTCTCTGCTTCTGAAGGTACTTGGTTTGTTGTCTGTATAGAACGATTCTAATATTTTTCCAGGAACCTTTTTTTCAACGTAGATCAGATCGAGATGATAGTCCTATCGGAGACGGACAATAAAACGTAGGTCCTCAGTTCAATTTGAGTACCTAAATGAACCTAACACGTGACAGTTGAAATTCCATATGAATATGATGCGAAGCCTTTGTCTGGTCAAAATGTAATAAATTAAATGAATTCTTTCTACTATATATATATTCACATAGATCTACCAAGACAAAATTCAAAACTAAAGAAAACTGGCTGATGCTACAAATACAAATCTCGTACGAATTAGATAATTTGAGTATTTTAGAGATATCAAGAAACACGAAGGGCTGGGTAAGACCATCATAGAAGGAGGCATGCCGGCAAAAAAGAGAAGAGGAAGACCACTGAGCAGATGGATTCAGGATGTAACTGATGGTTTGAGCATGACAGCTGCAGAGGAGATACATCTGCCTCAAGAGAAATTCCAGAGTTTTCAGAAGTTCTGCCAGGATGCTTTGATATGATGACACCCTATAGTTACTTCTACCATTTCAACCACTGCCCCGTCTATTGTAACCCTCACATACTTCCAACCATTTCAACCACTGCCACGTCTATTGTAACCCTCACACACTTCCACCATTTCAACCACTGTCACGTCTATTGTAACCCTCACACACTTCCACCATTTCAACCACTGCCACGTCTATTGTAACCCTCACACACTTCCACCATTTCAACCACTGCCACGTCTATTGTAACCCTCACACACTTCCACCATTTCAACCACTGCCACGTCTATTGTAACCCTCACACACTTCCACCATTTCAACCACTGCCACGTCTATTGTAACCCTCACACACTTCCACCATTTCAACCACTGCCACGTCTATTGTAACCCTCACACACTTCCACTATTTCAACCACTACCACGTCTATTGTAATCCTCACACACTTCTACCATTTCAACCACTGCCACGTCTATTGTAACACTCACACACTTCCACCATTTCAACCACTGCCACATCTATTGTAACCCTCACATACTTCCAACCATTTCAACCACTGCCACGTCTATTGTAACCCTCACACACTTCCACCATTTCAACCACTGCCACGTCTATTGTAACCCTCACACACTTCCACTATTTCAACCACTGCCACGTCTATTGTAACCCTCACACACTTCCACTATTTCAACCACTGCCACGTCTATTGTAATCCTCACACACTTCTACCATTTCAACCACTGCCACGTCTATTGTAACCCTCACACACTTCCACCATTTCAACCACTGCCACGTCTATTGTAACCCTCACACACTTCTATCAAATAATCACGTTCATCATCATCATAAAAAATAGCTTTTCGTGAGCAGAACTTTGTCACCCCAACAGTTCTCCGGAATTTCTCTCTCTCATAGGCCAGATGTCCTGCCTCTATAGCCGTCATGTTCAAACCATAAGATACATCCTGAATCCATCTTCTCCGTGGTCTTCCTCTTCTTCTCTTTGCCGGATACCTCCTTCCATGATGGTCTTCTCCAGCCCTTCATGTCTTTTATTTGCCCAAAATATCTCAATTTTTCTTTCTTATTTGTATCATTGCCAGTTTTCTTTGATTTTGAGTTCTTTCTGGATGGATCTATTTGTTCTCTTCTCTGTCCATGATATTCGAAGAACTCTTCTGTAACACTTATACTCGAAAGCACATATCTTTCACACACACACATCTTTCAAATACTCATGTTAGCAACTTTTAATAGGGTTCAATATAAAAACTCAATGTATTTTAATGTCTTTGTTCAACAAACTCTCATGCATTCATTGTCTATTCATTGTTTTCATTTTCATCCTCATTCTTATCTAAAGAAAATATAGAAAAATATCAACCTCCAAATGTAATTCATTTCTCTTATTTTTTACAGGAGTGTTGTATTTCTTCAGCTCTACAGTAAATCCCATACTATATAACGTCATGTCCAAACGTTACCGTAAAGCCTTCAAACTTACGCTGTATCGATGTGTTCGAGGGAAAAGTTACGAGTACAGGTGGGACAGAGGTTAACAACATTTATAACTTTTTCACATGTTGTGTTTTTCAGTTTCATCCACATCTTCAAATAGATGACAACTTAACAATCTACCTGCAGGGTTGTCTCTGCATTCAGGGTGCAAACAGAAAGGGTTGTAAAGCCGATAGATGCCGTCTGTCCAGCGTGTTCGTAACGCATTGGGCGACGGTTTAAAAGCTCCCTATGAGTGCGGTTCAATTCCGTGGGCTGGCAGAAAAAGCCACAGGTTCTCCAGATTTACGGTGTTCGATGCACCAATCGAAGGGGTACGATGTCCATGTCACCGAGCTGAAGAGCTGAAAGCTCAAGTGCTTCTGAATTGGAAAAATAAATAAATAAAAAAGCCTACAGATTGACTTCATTACTCCTGGTGTCAGTCCCTCTCCACAGACGTGACACACTACCTCCACAAACTCCGTTGCATCGGCAACAATCCTATAGGTCTCTGGAAAAAAATAGATTTGTGAACAGAACGGCAAGGTCTGGATTCGAACCCACAACCTCCAGGACGAACGGCAAAAACTTAACCACTTAGCCATAGAAAACACCTTTGCCAAAAATATTTTGTGGGAAGAAAATACGGAGTTTTAAGAACCCCAGGGAAACACTGGAGCCGATGATTATCATCAATAAATAGATAATGTACTAGTATTGGGAGTCTCCGGACAATACAGATTACCAAACAAAGGACTCGAACCGCGTACCCGTACTTATTACGGAACCCATTGTGTCGTCTTAAATATACAAACACGATGAGCTTATAGCATGCGTTTGTGCAAACACTGTTCGATCGAGCCTTACCTGATTATTCTGTGTCTAGCTAAAACGAAGCGGTTGTGAAAGACACTCCTCAGGAAAGCTATTTTCTTGAATGGCTCGCTGGTTGTGTTAGTAAGAACGCTCGTGTTGCTGGACTAGGTAATGGATGTTGTAAGAATTAAGGATAAGTGGTTCGAATCCTGTGTCGCCCGAGTGGCTGTCGGGGCCCAAATTGGGGTGTAAAGAACAGAACCAGTTACCTGCCACGCATGTCGTAAGAGGCGACTAAGGAGGTTAGTCGTGGGGCTAGCTACCCCACACTGTAAAAACACTAGATGGCTACAGAACGGAGAGCGAACCAAGTAAACGCTGACTGAAACCGGACACATCGCCGAAGGATAAGCACCAAAGCTACAAATGGTGCTGAAGGTGTGACGTAAAACACATCAATGCTAAGGCTGCATGAATCAGATTTCCACATGAATAGAATTTATGGAGAGGTCTGATACATGGGTCTGGTCGGCAATCGAGAGAGAGAGAGAGAGAGAGAGAGAGAATCCTGGTTTGTCAATTTGTTTTCCGAGCTCTTGATACACTGTCTATTTGTTGACATCCACTTTAAACATCATCAAAGACTTTCTTAAATCGATCCTGCCTGACAGGCTCACACCTAGACTATGTTAAACCGATCCTCCCTGACAGGCTCACACCTAGACTGTGTTAAATCGATCCTACCTGACAGGCTCACACCTAGACTTGTTAAACGATCCTCCTGACAGGCTCACACCTAGACTTTGTTAAATCGATCCTACCTGACAGGCTCACACCAGAGTAAACATCACGACAGGTCAACTAGTATTTAATGTCTTCAGGTCACCGACTGTGTTAAATGATCCTATCATACATCAATGTTAAGACGACATGAATCGAGATTGTCACATGATTAGAATTTATGGAGAGGCTCTCATAAGACTTTGTTAAATCGCACCGACAGGTCACACCTAGATTTTTAAAGATCCTCGTGATTGTACACCATTGTTAATCGATCCTCCTGCAGCTCACACTGACTGTTGTTAAACGATCCTGCCTAAGACATCACACCAAGACTTTCTAAATCGATCCTGCCTGACAGGCTCACACTAGACTATGTTAAACGATCCTGCCTGACAGGCTCACACCTAGACTGTGTTAAACGATCCTCCTGACAGGCTCACACCAGACTTGTTAAACTGATCCTGCCTGACAGGTCACACCTAGACTTTGTTAAATCGATCCTGCCTGACAGGCTCACACCTAGGTAAAGCAATAAAGAAAACATGTTCTAACTATGTATATAATTCTTCAGTTTGTACCCGATCATGCAATGTCAAATTGATCACTTATAATATCAATTTAATTACAATTTAAAAAAATTAAACGTTAGAATTGTCAATCAGGATTAATCTTTCATCTGTTAGTACTTTTTGTTAATAATATTATTAATATTAGCCCAGTTGTCCTATTTATTCCGAGAGTGCAGTAATCCATTGGATACCCTCTCACTGCATGCTCAAGGAAATGAAGGTACTGACAGACTGGCTAAGAGCAAACTCAAGACGACAACCTGTCAGCTTGAAAATAACATCAAAAAGGACACTACAAAGCAAAGTGGAGAAGAACATACAAGACACAATATAAGACATACAAGAACACACAAACAAAGTAAAGACACAAAGGACACTACAAAGCAAAGTGGGAGAAAGAACTATACAATACACTACAAGCAAATGAGAATGAAATAAGATATTACCATACAAGGTTAATATTCAAGAGATCAGAGAGTCGTACTTCGCCTTCGGACTGGATAACAACAGAAAGATACACCACCTGTACACTAGATTCAAGATAAGCACCAACGACCTGTGCTCCTATGGCTTGATAAGTATGACAACAGAACATATCCTACAGAACTGCCCCCATTATCCAGACCTGAGAAGAAAGAGGTGGTCCACTTATACCAACGCCCAAGACAGCCTGTACGACGTGGCTGACACTTTGGGGCAGACGGCGACCTTTATTAGAGAATCCGAAATCCCAATCTAATGAGAACGCTGAAGACTAAGATATTATTCTATCACCATTATTATTATTTTTTATTATTATTATTGCATTAACCACATGGCGGTTTCGCACCCCCGTTCCCCCTCCGTCATCAGTCAAATGAGTCCCAAAAATATTTATTTTTCTGAACCAGAAGCTTTACAGCTCTTCGGCTCGGTGCCATGGACATCGTAACACTTCTCTTCGGTGCCATGAACACCGTAAATCTGGAGACCATGTGGCTTTTATACCAGCCCACGGAATTGAACCCGCATTCACAGGGAGCTTGTCACCCGTCGTACAACGCGCTACAAACACGCTGGTCAGGTGGGCAGCCCCAATATATAAAAAACATTGAACAGCCCTGCTTATGAATTATTGTGTCATTTTGTTCATACAAGACACAGCTTTACCGATATATCCGTATCTTAGAGCATATGGTGACTTCTGTTCTTTGATTTGAATCCCTTTACACAGGAACCCACTGCAAGCTACGGGGAGTTATTAGGTAAGAAAATGACCATGATATCTATCAAACCCCATAGTAGCATGCGCCTCTGGTGGTGGTGTTTTTGTACATATTTATCACCATCGTATTTGTTGTCATCTTACTACAATGGAAATTCCCGATTTTTCGACGTAGCTGATCAATACGTTGCCTTCGATAACATTAGGCCAGCGAGCTCAGGAAAAACTTATAGAAAATAAGACCACAACTGTCACGTGATCCTCGTATTCCAGTATTGTTGTATAAAGACGACATCATTTTATAAACAACACAACATTCGAAATCAAGGATTATATTATGTAACAAATTAAGTTTCACAATAAGGAAGATCAGTATTATTAACTTGCTAAATCAAGGTTATATTATGTTAGAAATTAAGTTTAACAATAAGGAAGATCATTATTATTAATATGCTAAATCAAGGTTATATTATGTAACAAATTAAGTTTAACAATAAGGAAGATCAGTATTATTAATATGCTAAATCAAGGTTATATTATGTTAGAAATTAAGTTTAACAATAAGGAAGATCATTATTATTAATATGCTAAATCAAGGTTATATTATGTAACAAATTAAGTTTAACAATAAGGAATATCAATATTATTAATATGCGAAATCAAGGTTATATTATGTAACAAATTAAGTTTAACAATAAGGAATATCATTATTATTCAAATTTTTCATCAATAAATAATCATAGACTCTTAGAAGTGTGTAAACTTGTAGAAAATCTTACAGTGTTCTATTATAAACGTATAAAAACTATCCCCAAATAAACAGGAAATTTGATTTTCCCGTCTGAGCTAGTTGGTCTTATGTTGCCGGGAATCAGTAACTCTGTGGTAACCTACAAAAACGGGAATGTCCGATTTCCCACTGAATAATGTTTTTATGTTACAGGAAGTTGAGGTTAGAGCTGAAGTTCTGGTCGGAAATTTGATTGATTGATTGAGTGATTGATGAAACCATCAGTTCGAGGTAGCGTTAAGGTTAGGTACTCACCTCTCGTATCAAAGGTAACCGGTTCGCTCCCTCGTGAAGACATCCGGATATTTTCTCATAGATCCCTGATCTCAGTGTAGGTGAGATCGAGTTCCTAGTCCTATCGTAGACGGACGATAAAACGTAGATCTTGTGTTCAATTTGAGCACTAAAATAACCCTTCGCAGCTCAAAATCGAGAAGAGCGGGCTGGAAAACTGCTGCCTTAAATTAATTAGAAAAAGATTAAAAATAAAATTCCTAAAAAATATCGTCACCACCTCTAAATTACATCCTCGACCCTCGCCGGTGCTACGAAGTTCGTGCACTGTAGCTGAGACCTTCCTGTGTAAGAAAAAGATTGGAGCACACATGGTTACTCACCGAAGTGCAATGATGATGGTCCTATCAATCAATAAATCAAGCAATACAGAATAATCACTTCCAGTATAAGGATGGAGTTTGAGGCCGTTACTGCTGCCTTCTATTGACTCTCTTGGACTACGTTTACTGAGTCCGTTGTTGTTACTGCTGCCTTCTATTGACTCTCTGGACTCGTTTACTGGTCCGTTGTTGTTACTGCTGCCTTCTATTGACTCCCTCTAGGGACTGGACGTTTACTGAGTTCGTTGTTGTTACTGATAATTAGGAGATATAACAAATGTTATTATTGAAGTTGAGTTACAGGTTAATAATATTGTTATTCCTTCTGTTACAGTGAGGCGAACGTATTTAGGTCAGGACCTCAGAGCACGTCTGTCACCCTGTATTCCAACCATCGTCTTCTCAGCAAAGAACGGGCATCCAGAAACGAAGACATTGAAGTTAACAGCTCAACGACAGTCTGATATTGTGCTTCTTGGAACTATCCAGAAGGATCATGTTTAGATGTGACTAAATTATTCATTATATGTATTAACGCCAAGAGAGAGAGAGAGAGAGAGAGAGAGAGAGAGAGAAAAAGGAGAGAGAGAGAAGAGAGAGAAAAGAGAAAGAGAGAGAGAGAGAAAGAAAAGAGAACAGAGAGAAAGAGAGAGAGAAGAGAAAGAGAGATAGATAAGAGAAAGAAAAAGAGAGAGAAAGGTAGAGAGAGAGTACATGATTATTTTGTCATGTCACTAATGTGAGCCGTTTGAACAAACCTTGCTAATTGTTTTGTTAAATCTTCCGTATGGTGCCGGGGCCCGCATGGGAAGCAAAGAATAGTACCACTGCGACTCACAAGACATGTTGTAAGAGGCGAATGATGTAGAACCTATGGAAGCTACCCTAGTAAATAAAAAGATTCGCAGAAATCGGAATGCTGACCTATTTGTAGGCGCATAACTGGGACAAGGTACAATCTCTCTTAGGCCAGGATCACATAAAGAACACAAAGAGTTGTTTATCAACTGGTCGCTATAGAACGTTCGGAGAAGATGAAATTTACTTGCCTGAACATTGCTCACTACATAAATCCTAATGTACCTGTCTCTCACCTTTATCAATCTTCAAGCACAGATAACAGGTAACTTTCAAGAATTATACCGCTTCCAAATAAGCATGGGAGCACAGTTATACTCATTGTTTATCAACAGAACTTCGTTGGATCGGACCGTGGCCTCCTGCAACATAAGGCCCACTTGCTCAGACGGGAAATCAAAAATTCCTGTCTGATGGGGTTGGTTTTTGTATATGTTTGATAGAAAACTGTACATATTTTTGCAATTTTACTCAATTCTATGAGTCTATGGTTATTTATTGATGAAAAATGTTAATAATATTGATATTCTTTAGTGTTAAACTTAATTTGTTACATAATATAACCTTGAATTAACATGTTGTAATGTTTCTAAAATGAATTAGTTTATATACAACAATACTGGAATGTGAGGATCACGAGACAATTGTGATCTTATTCTCTAGATGTTTTACCTGGGCCGTATCTTATAGGAGGCCACAGTAAGGACAAACATTTAATCGATATCGCCGATACGTTTTTATAAACATGATGCCGTACAATTTAAATGATTGAACAAAACTGTAGTTACAATTATAATGTAAATATTAATTACTGCATTTTTTTCCATTAAAATCTCATTGCAGCTATTATTATTACTATTACTTTTACAATCATCATGCACAGTTATAAGTTACATAGAAAAGTTACATAAGCAACTACTCTATACCGCTCTATCCCGAATAACTCTTTCAATTTCTTATATGAAATTAAGTAGGATATGTCTGGTTTTTTTCAGTGGAGTTTCTTTCTGGGATTCCCTAGTATGACCGTCCTTTCTTTCTTGAACCCTTTATTTCCAGCTTCAATGCCTGATTTGTGGTGCTTTGATCATTTCGTCTCAGAGTATGCCTAATATATTTATATCTTCTCCTCTTTATAACAGTTGTTATTAGTCAATCGTCACGATGGCCTGGAAAGAATAATATTAGAGGGCAGGGTCCCAGGACGCAGAGGCTGACCAAGAAGAAGATGGCTACAAGATATTAAAGAAACCATGAACATGACCATCGACGAAGTGGGTGAACTGGCTAGAGACAGAGTGAATTTCAGATGGGCTGCAAAGAGAGCAACGTCTTATAAAGGATACTCACCTTGATGATGTTATTAGTTGTTGACGAGACATTTCTCTGATTTAACCACTTCTCCTGTACGTAGCTTTGCTGGCATTTACTTTATTTATATATGTTCTTTCATAAAGAAAAAAAAATAGAAATGAAGAAATCAGAAGAAGAATGGATGTGAAACCCGTCATTTTTATTTAATAAAAATAACAACAAATGGAAATGAAGAAATCAGAAGAAGAATGGATGTGAAACCCGTCATTTTTATTTAATAAATAACAACAAATAGAAAGGGTTTGGACATCGACAGAAAATATCTAGTATTGAAACCCAGATAGCAATTTGTAAAAAAATAATAAGTACAAAGTAAAGAAGAACATCTAAGAGGAAGAAGGAGTAAACCAGCCATTAGTAAAATGAATAACAACAAACTGAAAGCAAGACAATCTGACCAGTGGCGGCTCGGGGTCATTTTTTGTGTTAAAATACACAAATTTTCGAAAAATCATGGTGTTTTAGCATTTACTATTCCGATGTTATCCCTTCTATCAATTAAACATACGAGCCATGGCCTTTGACGAGCCTGACAAATCACTGCTTCCAACTGCCCTCCCGACCACAACACTTCTATAAAGAAGTAAATGGGGAAGAGAGGAAGAAGATCGTTGTGTTCTATTTGTCTTACATAAAGCTTTCAGAAATGATTTCCATTTTTGTTGTTCTACCATCTTTCTACCATTTGTTTCCCACGTCAGGTCACAATCTTTCAACTCGATTTCGACTGTTCTTCTCCATGTTTTCTTTGGACGTTCAGGCCTTCTCTTCTCCTCACACGAACTCCGGAGAGCTGCCCTAGCCAATGTCCATACTGGAGTACGACTGGAGTAATGCCAGTGTCACTGCCACCTAAATAGTTTTTATTAATTTGTCTGTTCCATTTGACACATTTCCTTGCCTCTATTACTGTCATGTTCAAGTTTCTTTACTGCATGCATGGTGTACCCATATTCGTCATGATCTCCCCTTTCCACATATTTTCAGAAGGTCACACTTATCTTTCCAAATTCTTACGTATTTTTTGTGTGTTCAAAATACTAACATTTTCTCATTTTATTACCTCAGTAACTATTTAATTCTTAGTTCTTGTTGAGTAGATCTGTTTCTTCTTTGTTTTATTCATACAATTTTGAGAATTGTTCTGCTGTTTCTACTTTGTTATGTTCATTAAATTGTGAGAACTATTCCACTGTTTCTTGTTTTTTTTTTTCTCATTTCGTGAAATCTTGGAAAATATATTGTCTCTTCTGTTCTCTGTTTATGCGGGTGTTTGCGACAATATGAGAGCGGACATGGTTTGCGTCTGCGGGTGTTTGCGACAATGAGTGAGCGGACATAGTTGCGTCAACAGCACTGATTGTTGGGGAGCTTAGGGTGGATAACGGGGGGATGTACGTCGGTATCTTGACAACCGCCTGTTGGATGAAGACACTAAAATATATGTTGAATCCATCTAGAGATTTTAGGAGTTTGGAGTTATCCGTTGTACAAGTAAAACTGGATGCATGAGAGACAGAGTGAGGAGTGTATTTAACCCTTTCGCTGCTACATATTTTCTGAAAGCTGAGCTAAAAATAGCTACTCTTTGTTTCTAGGTCATAAATGTGAATGTACGTCTATAGCAGTGACAGTAGAAATGTATAACGTGTTAACACTTCTTTAGCCCACAGAGGAGAGATAATAACAGACGTGTTAATGCGTCTTTAGAAGTGAATGGAAAAACGTATATATACGTCCTTAGCAGCTAAAGGGTTTTAACCAGCGATCCATTTTAACCATCAGAATGGATACCCTTTGATATCTGTTGGGGAAGACTGAGCACCTATGGGGCTGATGGAGTGTAATGACACCGGTTCAATAACCAATCTGGTTAATAAATCTTCACAACCTCTCTAGAAAATGTATATTCAATAACACTGGATACTTTAAACTGATTAATATAAAATGTCCACCCGAGTGGTTACCGGGGCCCAAATTTGAGGTGTAAAGAATAGAACAACTATTACCTGCCACGCATGTCGTAAGAGGCGGCTCAGGAGGTATGGCTGAAATCGGATGCACGTGTCCGCTAGGGAATGTTAACCCGAAACAAATGCTTACAGAACACGAATGCACCAGACCGTAAGGCGCATAACATGGTGCAACGACCCCTCAAAATGAGGAATGGGATAACGCATTCTACGTTCGTCAATCTGCCTCATAGATTTTACCACGCAGTAAGAATGTCAGACCTACCATCACGAGGTTGGTCAAAACTTACTGCAGGAAGAGGTGGCACAAACGGAAGCATAAATCATACTAATTATATCCTACAGAACTGCCCCCAGTATGTAGATTTGAGAAGAAAGAGGTGACCCACTAACACTAGCGTCCAAGACAAACTGTATGGCGTGGCTGATAATCTGAGTCAGTCCACTGCCTTTATTAGAGAATCCGAAATCCCAATCTAGTGAGAACGCAGAAGACAAACTGTATGGCGTGGCTGATAATCTGAGTCAGACCACTGCCTTTATTAGAGAATCCGAAATCCCAATCTAGTGAGAACGCAGAAGACAAATTGTATGGCGTGACTGATAATCTGAGTCAGACGGCTGCCTTTATTAGAGAATCCGAAATCCCAATCTAGTGAGAACTCAGAAGAAGAATATTAAATGTCGTAATATGAATCCATAAGCCTATCATTGAGAAGATGCAAGGTCTAAGTTAATATGTATCCTAGCCTATCATTGAGAAGATGCAATGTCTAAGTAATTTGAAGATTGTTGCTTGATTGATTAATAGGACTATCATCATTGCACTTCTGTGTGTAACCATGTGTGCTCTGCTCTCTTTCTTACACAGGACGATCTCAGCTGCAGTGCACAAATTCCGTAGCACCTGCAAGGATCTCTGATGTAATTGTGAAGATGGTGAAGATATTTTGTAGTGAGTTTATTTTTAATCTTTTGTAATGAATTTTCCCGGGCAGCGGTTTTCCAGCCTGCTCTTCTCGATTTTGAACTGCGAAGGATTCTTTTACATGTTCAAATAAAACCTACGTTTTATCGCCCGTCTCCGATGGGACTAGGAACTCGATCTCACTTACACTGAGATCAGGGATTTCTGTAAAAATATCCAAATGGCTCTACGAGGGAGCGAACCTTGTACCGCTGACACGAGAGAAGAGCATATAACCTCTCCGCCACAGAGCTTGTTGCTAAACATGAACCTCACAATATTTAGACTGTTTTAAGCATGTAACCTCACAAATATTTAAGACTGTTGCTAAGCCAATGAAACTCTAACATTACTTATAACTGCTGCTAAACCGGTGAACATAACAAAATGTGTACTGCTAAGTATTTGTAAAACGATGTTTTGTTTTGTTTTAATTTATTTAATCGCATTTCCATTTCTTGTTTTTCAATGATCCAATGTATTCAATACTGTTCAGTCTCTCCATTGATAAATATATCAGCTGACAAGTTTGTTTTATTGTTCGTTATTATTTTTGTTGTTATCCAGTTATGATATTAATTGCAAGTTCAATGTTATCAGTTGCCCGAGTGGTTACCGGGGCCCAAATTTGTGGTGTAAAGAATAGAACCACTGTTACCTGTCACGCATGTCATAAGAGGCGAATAAGGAGGTTTGGCTGAAATCGGATGCATGTGTCCTAAATATGTAGAAGTCTATGCGTTTAGGGGCCTACCAATGTGCAACGTATACACGTTATTGACAAAGATCAAACATATCACAAAGAGTGATTAAAATTGGTCATAAAGAACGAACGCAAAGAAGAAGAAGAAGAATGTTATTAGTTATATGAGGAATAATATCATATAGGGTAGCTTGGTAGAGGTAAACCTCTATCACAGGAGATGTAATGTGTTTCCTTACATCCGCAATACTACGAGACACCCTTGGGCAAGGAGGAGTACCCGTTTAGCCCACTCCTTCGCACCAGCAGGGTAACGTGACGCCATGAGAGCAGGTGGAGGGTGAGTACGAGAGCAGATGACAGAGTGTCAGTGGTTATGGTTTCAAAACTCACGACGGTAGACAGAGTATCTCTGTAATAGAGACAATGGTTATGGTCATGGACAAATATGGTCACTGCCAGAAAGGAAAGCAATGGAAGACTACCTTCCAAGAAAATACCTAAATAACCTTAACAGTAATATAGAATCCAACAAAATAGAAGAGACACGAAGGGCTGGAGAAGACCATCATGGAAGGAGGCATACCAGCAAAGAGTAGAAGAGGAAGACCACGGAGAAGATGGATTCAGGATGTAATTGATGGTTTGTGAATGACTGCAGCAGAGGCAGGACATCTGGCGTATGAGAGAGATAAATTCCGAAAGGCTGTTAAGGTGGCAAAGTTCAGATCAGAACAAGCTATTTGATGATGATCATCATCAAAGTACTCCAGACAATAGGTGATCCGATCTCCACCTCAACAAATCCATCAGCGTCCAGTTGTTAAACACACTAGTTCGATGTTGATTAATTAATCTTTTGCATATTTGGTATGTCGTTCTTTTCGGGCTGTACCAATATCGACATCCATCTCTCTCAATCTGGTCAGCGAGTGTGATTCATAAATTTAAAATGCATGTTAGGAAAGACTCTCTAAATGCGTTAAGAATGTCATTTCGGTCAATTGCAGTTTCCTCTTATTTCTTAGTTGTGTCAGCCAATCTATTAGCTCGTTCATTACCACTGACTCCTGAATGCCAAGGGACGATAATGAAGGTGATTTCTTTGGTAGGCCCCTTAACTCTGTACCAGTACTCTGTACCCAGTTTCATCTCAACATTCCTGTTTCGACTTTAATTGTAAGTTCATCATCATCATCAAGTAGCTTGTTCTTTCCGAAACTTGGCTCCCATGACAGAAACAGCTCTCCATTTTGTGCAAGTTAACCGGCGTCAGAAGCAGTCATTCTCAGATCTTGAACCCATCGTTTTCAAGGTCTCTCTCTTATTCTTCTTCCAGGCACCATTCCCTCCAAAATTATCTTCTGGACGATGTATAATGAATAGTTTCTTAAATGCAAAGCAAACGTACGTGTCGTCTGTGAACGAAAATCAACTGCTCCGAGTCAATTACTAAGTCAGCTGTGAGATCCATGAAAGTGCAACGAGTCGATGACCGACCATAATTGTCAGCTGAGGGCAAGAATACATGAGAAAGATGCAACGAGTTAATAGTCGTAGCACAATTGCCAGCTCTCGGCAAGTGGCTTTTGAGAACGCTGAAACGTATCGTGACGACACAAGGGAAGATTTAGTAAACACCGTATCGGAGGCCAAGCGCAGATACATTTATTGGGTACGGTTGGCTGAGCGCAAATACCAAAGTTGCGTTCTTGCGCCTAACAAAACTGCTCTCCCTGGAACAACCAGGCACGATAATGTTGCATTAACAACTAACGTCCCCGGAAGAACTGGGGTGGGTGATGTTGACGAGCGCAAAATTTCAGTTGCATTACTAGCGCCGAATGAAAAGACCCACTAGAATATATGTGTGCAGCCCCAGTCTAGTGTTTCCCGGGGACAGGGAAAATGCAGAGTAGACATTGCAAATTGCTAATTGCCGACACGCGAATCACAAAGTGACCGTTACGACGACTAGCAATAGAAAGATTGAGAATGCTCCTAAACAGGAACGACCTCACCCAGTCAGCAAAGTAATAAATGCTCTTTGGCGTAGACCCAAGCCCAAATATACGATATTAAAAGATCATTTTTTTTTTTTTTTCGATCCAGAAGCACTTGGCTTTTCAGCTCTTCGGCTCGGTGCCATGGACATCGTAACCCTTCGGTTCGGTGCCACGAACACCGTGAATCTGGGAATCTGTGGCTTTTCTGCCTGCCCACGGAATTGAACCCGTACACACAGAGGGCTAGTCACCCACAGTCCAACGCGCTACGAACACGCTGGGCATGCGGGCAAAAGATCATTAAAGAATGCTTATCAAACGATGCGTATGGAACGACCTCATTAAAGGCAGAAATCTGATAGGAAGTCGAATTTCACTAAATAACACTGACCGTAAAAGTACCAAGGGTACGATGACTCAAGGTATGTGGACTGGACCGCATGTTTCCTGTAACGATCACACTTGAAGAATCTTCTTCTTCTACTCTCGATCGTTCTAATACGGCCATTGTTATGATACTAATGTGATATATAAACAGCCTAACACCAAGAACGGGTGTACTACGTTCACGCACGACATTACACAAGGTGTGCGCGAGCCAAGAACAGGTGTACGTTCACGCACGACATTACACAAGGTGTGCGCAGGCCAAGAACAGGTGTACGTTCACGCACGACATTACACAAGGTGTGCGCGAGCCAAGAACAGGTGTACGTTCACGCACGACATTACACAAGGTGTGAGCGAGCCAAGAACAGGTGTACGTTCACGCACGACATTACACAAGGTGTGAGCGAGCCAAGAACAGGTGTACGTTCACGCACGACATTACACAAGGTGTGAGCGAGCCAAGAACAGGTGTACGTTCACGCACGACATTACACAAGGTGTGAGCGAGCCAAGAACAGGTGTACGTTCACGCACGACATTACACAAGGTGTGAGCGAGCCAAGAACAGGTGTACGTTCACGCACGACATTACACAAGGTGTGAGCGAGGGCCCAAAAACAGGTGTACGTTCACGCACGACATTACACAAGGTGTGAGCGAGCCAAGAACAGGTGTACGTTCACGCACGACATTACACAAGGTGTGAGCGAGCCAAGAACAGGTGTACGTTCACGCACGACATTACACAAGGTGTGCGCGAGCCAAGAACAGGTGTACGTTCACGCACGACATTACACAAGGTGTGAGCGAGCCAAGAACAGGTGTACGTTCACGCACGACATTACACAAGGTGTGAGCGAGCCAAGAACAGGTGTACTACGTTCACGCACGACATTACACAAGGTGTGCGCCAGCCAAGAACAGGTGTACGTTCACGCACGACATTACACAAGGTGTGCGCGAGCCAAGAACAGGTGTGCGGATAAAGAAAAAATAAAGGGCTCTCTGTGGCGTAGAGGTTAGAGTATTGTCTCTCCTACCAAAGGTACCAGGATCGCTTCCTCCTGGAGTCATCTTGATATTTTTCTAAAGATCCCTGATCTCAGTGTAGGTGAAATCGTGTTCCTAGTCCTATCGGAGACTAACAACAAAATGTAGGTATTTAATTTGAGCACGTAAAAGAGCCATTATCAGTTCAAATTTGAGAAGAGCATGTAGGAAGACCGATGCCCAGACAAAAATTGAGAAGAGCATGTAGGAAGACCGATGCCCAGACAAAAATTGAGAAGAGCATGTAGGAAGACCGATGCCCAGACAAAATTCATTTGTAAAGATTAAAAATACAAATTCTGACAAAAATATCTTCACCATCTTCAAAATTACATTGGAGACCCTCGCCGGTGCTATAGAGTTGGTGCACTTCAGTTAAGATCTTCCTATGTAAGAAAGAGATCGGAGAACTTATGGCTACTCACCAAAGTACAATGATAATGGTTCTATCAGCAACCGTCATTGATGCACTAGGTGCACCGCACACCACCTGGCTGGTCGGTTTACCGGTATGGCGTCCTTTCTTGCAAGTTTCTGTAGCTACTTCAATTTCTTGTGATCAGGTAGCTGGCCTCACGCACAGATCCTCCTCCTTTCATCCCGTCTTGGAACCGGCATTGGCAGAGTTAATAGTTCCATCACTTAATCAATAAGTTAATTCACCTGTGTGTTGCCGGGCCTCGCAAGGGGAGCATAGAATAATAACACTACGACCTACAAGGCATGTCATAAAAGACGACTAAGGTAGAGGTCTAGCTAAGCTATCCTATTAAATAAAAAGTGTTGCAGAAATCGGATGTGCTAGCCTACTTGTAGGTGCATAACTGGCACAACGTACACTCGATCTTAGATCACATACAAATTACACAGAGTGGTTAACAGATGGTCGTATGTGGAGCGTTGGAAGAAAAAGAATAAGAAGAGAGAGAGAAGATATCATTAAGACCATTATATGACTTACAAAATGTAGAATCATCATCATCACATGACAGACTAAATACAGAGCTATTCAAAGAGCTTTGGGTATTGAAAAACTTCAAGCCATTTTTAGTACAAAGTTGAAACAAGGTGACAGGAAAATTGGAATGTAACGAGGGATTAAGTGTACTTCTGTTAAAGAATGAAGGCCATTCAGAAATACAACTAATGAAGAGAAAATACTCTGCGGCCCTATCTTACCATGGTTGTCATATCAGGGCTTCTACAAGGGGCATCATAGCAGGGCTTCTGGATCACAAGGGCTTGACAAGGACATCATAGCAGGGCTTCTTACAAGGACATGCATAGCAGGGATCTACAAGGGCATCATAACAGGGCTTCTTACAAGGGCATCATAACAGGGATCATAAAGGGGCATCATAACAGGGCTTCTTACAGGGGCAGCATAGCAGGGATCTTACAAGGAGCATCATAACAAGGATCATACAGGGGCATCATAACATGGATTCATACAAGGGCATCATAACAAGGCTTCTTACAAAGGTCACATTGCAGGCTTTTACAAAGGTAATCATTGCAGGGCTTTTACAAAGGTAGCATTGCAGGGCTTTTACAAAGGTAATCATTGCAGGACTTCTTACAAGGTCAGCATAGCAGGACTTCTTACAATGGTCAGCATAGCAGGACTTCTTACAATGGTCAGCATAGCAGGACTTCTTACAATGGTCAGCATAGCAGGACTTCTTACAATGGTCAGCATAGCAGGACTTCTTACAACGGTCAGCATAGCAGGACTTCTTACAACGGTCAGCATAGCAGGACTTCTTACAACGGTCAGCATAGCAGGACTTCTTACAACGGTCAGCATAGCAGGACACTTTAGAACAGCAGACCGATATGAAGAATACATACTTGTCAGAAGGAAGATTTTACAAACATCAGCATAGCAGGACTATTCTCACTCAAGCAAATATTATATTATGTTCGTCCATCACGGGTGATGATGACCACACAATTTTCATTCAAGGGAATGTAGTTGAGCTATGTTTGTCTGTGCGTGCGTAAATGACTAGTGAGCCCGATGCGGTTTTGAAATGTTCTTGTACAATGTGGGCAAGGTATACTTGCACTTGTGGGGAGTTTTACTGCCTTTCTATTTTGACGTTTTTTTTCCATCCGTGCTGTTCTACCTGCCTCACAGGCAGAAGAAGTGTGCGCCAGACTGATCTGTCTTGAGCAATGTTCTCCCAGTTGTCGACATTATGCCAAAGGATTTCATCGAGTTCTTGAGTGTGTCTTTCAATCGCTTTTTCTGACCACCCTGTGAGCGTTTACCGCTATGCAGCTCACCAAAAAGGATATTCTGCCTTCCAGCATTCGAGCCATATGTTCTGCCCATCGTGTCTGGGACTGCATCAAGATTGTATTGATGCTGGGTAGAGCAGCTCTTTTTAGGACCTCTGTATCTGGAATCATATCCTGCCATTTGATGTTCATTATTTTTCTGAGGCAGACTGTGTGAAAATGGAACAATTATATAGCAATATTTAGAATAATATGATAAGATTGCGAACGAGGAACTCAGAGAAAGAACTAAGCAGTTAAAAGTGGAGAAAGAGGTAAAGAAGAGATGCTGGCGATGGATAGGACACACATTGAGAAGACCGATCGGAAGCATTGCAAGGCAGACACTGTTTTGGAACGCACAGGGAGAGAGGTGTAGGAGAAAACTTAGACAGACCTGGAGAAGAGAACTGGAGGCTGATATTAAAAGTATAGGTAAAATATGGACATAATTGAAAGGAACGGCAAGAGAGAGGAAGAGCTGGTAGACGTTTGTTGAAGACCTGTGCTCCGTTGGGAGTTGAAATGTGAAGAAGAAGAATGTTCAGAATAGCAGACACAGAGTTATATAAATTTGGTTGATTTTGACAAAAAGGCTTTGTACAGCTTACTCCCTAGTCGCCTCTTACGACATGCGTGGCAGGTAACAGTAACTCTATTCTTTACACCACTAATTCTCCCGTGTGTTGCCGAGGCCCACAATGGAAGCAAATAATAGTACCACTGCGACCTGCAAAATATATCCTAAGAGGCGACCGATGTAGGACCTAGGAATCTAGCCTAGTAAAAATAAGCATCGCATGAAATCGATGCACTGGTCTACTTGTAGGAGCTTATTTGCAGAACGTACAATCGCTCTTAGGCTCAGATCACATACAAAATCACACAGAGTTGTTAACAAGTGGTCGATATGGAGCGTTGGAAGAAGAAGAGGTAGAAGAACACCCATAATTTGGGACCAGCAACAACTCGGTTTTGTCCATTATACGAGTATATTGCTTTCATTAACCTTTCTAAATCGAGAACCGAAAGATGCTGACATTGAAAAAAACTTTTATTAGTTTAGCTGTACAAAAAATTCGATAAAAGACATCTTTAGGTGAAGATCTTAACCATGATATAGACAACTCATTGAGATGAGGGGCAGAAGACCATGTCTGATACCATCTCCAATCATCTTCTCACGTTCTTTTCTTTGTATATTTCAAAAATTCACCTTTGTGTTCTGCAACTAAAGTTATCAGATAATTCTGCATACTTTATTGTTCAGAAGTGACAAATTTAAGTTCTATTTCAGGACTGGATTAATCTGCTGTCTAGACCAGCGCTTCCCAAACTAGGATCCGTGGACCTCCTGGGGTCCGCTAAGTACTCACAGTGGATCCTCAAGCACTTGAAGAAATATTATGATCTTTGACATTTCAAACAGAAAAAAATTAAAAACATGTATAAAAACAGCGGTAAAACTAGTTCCGTTGTGAAATCAAAGGACTCGGACCAGACCGGAGTCTAAATGTCTGACTTCACAAAATTAAAGTTCATTTGAATTTTTCCCGCAGTCTGAGAAATTGAAACCAGCTTGACTGTTGGTGTAGTGTATTAATAACTCCATAACTGGAAGATTTTCATATATATATAAACTTGTGTGCGTTCGTGCAGGAAAATGTATTGAAAAGGTGGTCGACGGTAATGCAAAGTTTGGGAACCGCTGGTCTAAACAATGTCCATTAACTCACGTATACGAACGTTAAAATCACGTTTTTACATGCTGTTTTCCAGAATACATTTTTTATGAAATACCAGCACCCTATTTCATATCTCAGATTCGCCCGTGTGTTGCTGTTGCTCGCAAGGGGAGCAAAGAATAGTAACACTGTAAACTACAAGACATGTGGTAGGAGGCGACTAAAGTGGGGGTCATGGAGCTACCCTGGCAAATAACAAGCATCACAGAAATTGCATGTGTTTGCCTACTTGTAGACACATAACTGGCACAGCGTATAATCGCTCTTAGACCCAGATCACATACAGATAACAGAGTGGTTAACAAGTGGTCGATATGGGACATTTGAAGAAGAAGAAACATATATCAGAGTGTAGAAAACTATGTTAGAAATCCAACTATACTATCCTACAATGAATTATCTATTGTCTATTCCCAGGTGGAAGATGTAGTTGGCTGTCCACTCTTGCCGTTAAGCGTAGAGATGGGAGCTTTAATTTGCTTCTAGGACTAGATGAGTCGCCCTAACTATATGAATTATACACAAAATAGAACTAAGTGAATTTTGAAGAAAAAAAATTCTTTTAATTTAGAATTTTTGGCCTGAATTGGCTTGTGAATAAATTGGTACTGTTCACTCGGTTTCCTAAGTGACTTCTCGTCGTCTAGGAGTTAAAGTCAATCGATGTAGTCGTGGATGTAATCAGATGACTAATCTCTATATAAACTACTAGTACAACATATAAAGGCCAACACGTATAAGTGTGATTGGGCGTGGAGGCTAGCGATTCCTCAATGTTTAAAAAAAAACAGCTATAGAAACAGAGACCTGTGGTTACCGGGGCCCAAATTTGGGGTGTAAAGAATATAACTACTGTTACCTACCACGCATGTCGTAAGAGGCAACTGAGGAGGTTTGGCTGAAATCGAAGGCACATAAGTCTATGCGTTTAGGGGCCTACCAACCCAATGTGCAACGTATACACGTTCATGGCAAAGATCAAACATAGCACAAAGAGTGATTAAAATTGGTCGTAAAGAACGAACGCAAAGAAGAAGAAGAAGAAACAGAGACAGAAAAATAAAAATCTGCTTATTTCAGGGATAATTGTTGTGTCTATAATATTTGGCATTGGGTGTGAGGTGGTCTCATGATGATGATGAGGATGATTGTAGTGCTGAAAAGGATGATGATGATGATAATGATACTGCTAATAACCTGCTGCCTTGCAGGCCGACTGAGGACAGCCAAAGGCTCACGGAGAGTGAACCCAGTAAACGCTGGTTGAAACCGGACACATCGCTGAAGGATAAGCACCAGAGCTTCAAATGGGGCAGAAGATGTGACGTACAAACCACACCAATGCTAAGGCAGCATGAATCAGATTTCTACATGAATGAGATTTATAGGGAAATCTGGTACACCAGTCTAAGCAGTGATCGCGAAGAAGAAGAAGATACTGATAATGATGATGACGATAACGATGATGACGATGATGATGATGAAGATGAAGATGATGATAATGATGATGATGGTGATGATGACAATAATGACGATGACGATGATGACGATGATGATGATGATAATGATGATGATGATAATGATGATGATGATGATAATGATGATGATGATAATGATGATGGTGATGATGAAGATGATGATGATAATGATGACAATAATGACGATGACGATGATGATGATAATGATGATGATGATAATGATGATGATAATGATGGTGATGATGATTATAATGGTGATAATATTAGTAAACGTAAAAGGGAAAGAAGACACCCTTATGGTACGACTCTCCTGGGACTTAACAACAACTTCATCTTATGATCACCTTGCGATCACTTGTACTAACGATGGTGATAAAACAAATAACCACAGTGAACTGGTGAATGCTGCAAATATTGACACCCATCTCTCTCAATCTGGTCAGCGAGTTGGAGTCACAACCCTGAAACTCCTCTGTTCGGAAAGACTCTCTCAATACGTGAAGAATGTCCTTTCGGTCCATTACAGGTCCCTCTGATATTACAGCCAAGCCAGCCAATCTATCAGTTCGTTCATTACTCTTAATTCCTGCTTGCAAATGGGGAATAAAATGAATGTGATTTCTCAATCGATCACTCAATTAATCAGTCACAGAATGGGAGAACTCAAGCGTCTGAGAGCAACTTCAACCATGTTTTGTTCCTGATACTTATGTCTTTTTTATTTCTTCATCTCTTCCACCATTTACTTCTTTATAGACGTGTGGGCGGGGGGAGAGACGTAGTGATCTTGTGTGTGCTTGTTTTAAGGCGCTTTGTAAGCTGATATTCATTTTCGTAAGGCTGTTCTTGATGCCCTCGCTCCATCTTTTGCGTAGTCTTCCTCTTGCCTTGTACTCATTCTACTTTTTATGTACGGCTCAGGACATTCTTGTCAGGTGTCCAAACCATTTAATCTGTTGTTCTTTTATGAATTGCATGACTGGTTTCACATCCAGTCTTCTTCTGATTTCTTCATTTCTAATTTTGTCTTTTTTTTGGTCACACCTGCAGCTCTTCTAAGACACATCATCTCTATCGTTATAATTTCCCACTCATTAGCTGCTGTTATCGGCCACATATTTTTTTATTTTATTGTAAAAAAATCTGAAAGCTAACTATTGAATCAGGTAATCACGGACATATTTTGATTTATTTTGAAAATGTTGAAACCTGTGCCGGTTCTGAACTTCCCCATCATCTTCTTGTTCTTCTTCTTCACCCCTTTCAGTTCCTAGGTAGATATAGGTCCGTAATATGATAGGTCTGCAATATGATAGGTCTGCAATATGATAGGTCTGCAATATGATAGGTCTGCAATATGATAGGTCTGCAATATGATAGGTCTGCAATATGACAGGTCCGCAATATGATAGGTCTGCAATATGATAGGTAGTAATCTTGTTAACAATTATTTATGAAGCGCACACAAAAGACCGTTCTAGAAATCGCTTCTTATCTTGATGATGTGAGACAAAACATGATTAGAGTAAAGAAAAATAGAAGACTGGGCTGTTTTTCCTTACATAACGAAAGTCATCAGACTGTACTTGTATCAGTATTTTTTTAAGTATTAGAAATTACTTATGTTATGTTATGTTATGCGATCGACGTCATGGCATATTGGGCATTCCCATTCGTGCTCTGTCCTCCGCTGCAGCAGCCATGCCAAAGTCTATTTGCTCACAGTACCCATGAGAAGCTGATTAGTATATCTTCTCTCTCTACCACAAAGGCGACACTGTCTGGCATGTCCAAACTTAATGCCTAATTCTCGAACACGTTCCAGTGTATGAAACTCGATCATGTCACATAAATAAGAGTGTACCGCATTGATGATATCGGCTCTGTCCATGATTCTGCCCGATTGAGTTGGGGCATTGCTTTTAATTAAACAATTAAAAATTACTTATTAAACAAAGAATGAAGTGGTTTGGCTACGAATGCGTTCAAACTCTTTTAAACAGTTATACAGTCTTCTATAACAGAACATCATATACAGTCTTCTATAACAGAACATCAAGATAGAAAGCGAGAGGAAGGCCATGAAAAAAATGGTTAGATTGCATAGCAGAATTCTGTCAACGAGCAGAAGTAAAAAATGGTTAGATTGCATAGCAGAATTCTGTCAACGAGCAGAAGTAAAAAATGGTTAGATTGCATAGCAGAATTCTGTCAAAGAGCAGAAGTAAAAAATGGAAGGAAGCATCGCAGACAGGAATTCTGTCAACGGAGCAAAGGGGAAAAATGTAGATTGACACAACAAGAGATTCATGTCAAAGAGCATGTGAACACTGGGCAGCAAAACCCAAGTGAAACACGCACTGGGCAACAACCCTGTAGCAGTGTGACGACACTGGGCAACAACCCTGTAGCAGTGTGACGACACTGGGCAACAACCCTGTAGCAGTGTGACGACACTGTACAACAACCCTGTAGCAGTGTGACGACACTGGGCAACAACCCTGTAGCAGTGTGACGACACTGTGACAGCAACCCTGTAGCAGTGTGACGACACTGGGCAACAACCCTGTAGCAGTGTGACGACATGTACAGCAACCCTGTAGCAGTGTGACGACACTGGGCAGCAACCCTGTAGCAGTGTGACGACCTGTCAAAACCTGTAGCAGTGTGACGACACTGGGCACAACCCTGTAGCAGTGTGACGACACTGGGCAACAACCCGATAGCAGTGTGACGACACTGGGACAACCCTGTAGCAGTGTACGACGCACACCTGTAGCAGTGGACAACGCCAACTGTAGCAGTGTGACGACTGCACACCTAGCATGTGACG
The DNA here is from genome assembly GCA_020796225.1 of Arion vulgaris. NCBI lineage: Eukaryota > Metazoa > Mollusca > Gastropoda > Stylommatophora > Arionidae > Arion > Arion vulgaris. Next base: position 50,667,652 of record CM036755.1, on the reverse strand, counting down.
ACACTGCAACCCTGTAGCAGTGTGACGACACTGGGCAACAACCCTGTAGCAGTGTGACGACACTGGACAACAACCCTGTAGCAGTGTGACGACACTGCACAACCCTGTAGCATGTGACGACACTGGGCAACAACCCTGTAGCAATGTGACGACACTGGGCAACAACCCTGTAGCAGTGTGACGAAAATGAAAATAAGAAGAAATGACTAAGATGTGTTGATATTATCATCCAGAATACTTCTTTATTTTCCTCTGCATAATCTTCTTTTGAAATGTAATACTTTTCTTTTATATATTCTATCGTCTGTGCTCGCCTCTTATGCCAAAGTTAACCGGTTCGCTCCTGGGGCTTTCGACGAACCATCGTAAGCCTCGTTACTTCACTGTTCAAAATTGCCACTTTAATTGCCTCTAACGACATGTGGAAATTTTCCCCAGAGATCCTGATTTTCGGTGTAGGTGACAACGAGTTCCAACTCGTGAACTTTTGAAACGTAGATCACGTGTTCAATTCGAGCAGGTAAAAGAAACCATTAGCAGTTTAAAATCGAGAAGATCGGACTGGAAAACCTTTGCCCGGACAATATTAATTAAAAATAGATTAAAAATATGAAAATTCCTAAAAATATGATCGTCACTTCCAAACTACATCAAGGAGCCTCTCCGGTGCTAAAGAGATCGTGCACTGCAGCTGAGATAGTCCAGTGTAAGAGAGAGAGAGAGATTGGAGCACTCATAGTTATTCACCGAAGTGCAATGATGATGGCCCAATCAATCAATCAATCAATCAATCTGTCGTCTACCGATTCATATTTTTTCGACATAAAAAACCGAAAACTTCAAAACATTTATTTTGAATCAAAAATTTCCATTCTCCAAATTTATTACATTATTACATTTCTTTTGTGTCGTTATGCATTGAAGTATGACGACACAAGAAGCAGAAAATATGTTACACTGGGCATGTAAGCAATTTCTTCATACCTCTCTATCCTGGACAACTCGTTCTATCTCTTCGATAAAATTAAGTCTGATATTTCTCGCCCCTTTCAGTAAAGTTCAAGTTGAGGTTTCTCTATTCTGTCATGTCTTTCTGGAACCATAGGTTTCCTACTTCAATGCCTGTTCTGTTATTATTTGATCATTTCTTCTCAGAGTATGCCAAACATATCTGCATCATCTCTTTCTTATAACAGTCGTATAACTTTCTTGTATCAGCTATCAGTTATTTGCGGGCTATCATCATAACACTCCGGACTGGGCTCCGATCGGTCCTTAGGTGCATCGATCTCCGCCTCAAGAAATCCAGCAGCGTCCAACGGCCCAACACACCAATTCGATGTTGATTAATCAATATGATATGTCGTTCTTTTCGGGACGCACCAATATCAACACCCATCTCTTTCAATCTGGTCAGCGAGGGGAGTCACCTAGAAACTCCTCTGTTCGGAAATACTCTCTCAATGCGTTAAGAATGTTATTTCGATCCATGGCAGTTCCTTCTGATATTGTAGCCAACCCAGCCAATCTAGCAGCTCGTTCATTACCCCTAATTCCTGCGTGCCCAGACATAAAAAAAATGAATGTGATCTCTCTCATCATTGTCTGTACGAGTACATAATTGTCGTAACAAGTGGTCGTAATATTATATTCATATCGACATAGGGGAAGACTACAGTAAACTATGTGGCATAGGGAAGACTGCAGTAAACTATGTGGCATAGGGAAGACTACAGTAAAACTATGTGGCATAGGGAAGACTGCAGTAAACTATGTGGCATGGGAAGACTGCAGTAAAACTATGTGGCATAGGAAGACTACAGTAAAACTATGTGGCATAGGGAAGACTGCAGTAAAACTATGTGGCATAGGGAAGACTGCAGTAAACATGTAACATAGGAAGACTGCAGTAAACTATGTGACATAGTGGAAGACTGCAGTAAAACTATGTAACATAGGGGAAGACTGCAGGAAAACTATGTGACATAGTGGAAGACTGCAGTAAAACTATGTAACATAGTGGAAGATTGCAGTAAAACTATGTGACATAGTGGAAGACTGCAGTAAAACTATGTAACATAGGGGAAGACTGCAGTAAAACTATGTGACATAAGGGAAGACTGCAGTAAAACTATGTGACATAGTGGAAGACTGCAGTAAAACTATGGCATAGGGAAGACTGCAGTAAAACATGTAACATAGGGAAGACTGCAGTAAAACTATGTACATAAGGAAGACTGCAGTAAAACTATGTAACATGGGAAGACTGCAGTAAAACTATGTAACATAGGGAAGACTGCAGTAAAACTATGTAACATAGGGAAGACTGCAGTAAAACATGTGACATAAGGAAGACTGCAGTAAAACTATGCAACATAGGGAAGACTGCAGTAAAACTATGTGACATAGGGAAGACTGCAGTAAAACTATGTGACATAGTGGAAGACTGCAGTAAAACTATGCAAAATTACGAAATACGTAATAACAAAGTACTGTAGTTTTACCAAATAGAAAAACACTCATTGTATTTGTCATTGTATTTGTCATTGTTTCGTATTTTTAAAACTACAGTTCTTTGTTATTGCATGTTTAGTTAATTTATATTTATAATAGTTGCAGTAGTGAATGTTGTATTAGCTAAATACAACAAAATAACATAACATTCTGAGTTAGAATAGTTGCAATAGTGAATGTTGTAGTAGCTAAATACAACAAAATAACATAACATTTTCTGAGTGCTGCGTCTTCGTCTTTTTCTTTTTTAAACGCACCATATCGTCCACCTTTTAACCACTCTGTGTGATTTGTATGTGATCTAAGACTAAGAGCGATTGTACTTTGTGCAAGTTTTACGCCTAAAGTGTACATCCGATTTCTGCGATGCTTTTTATTTACTAAGGTAGCTTCCACAGGTCCTACATCAGTCGTTTCTTACGACATGCCTTGTAGGTCACAGTAATACAATTCTTTGCTTCCATTGTGGTCCCTGGCACAGACGGAGTGTGCGGTCAAAGAGTTCATGTATTCTATTTCTTTTTCAAGGCCTGTAAATGGATCTCGTGCAAATTGTGTAAATATATATATACACAATAAGTGCATATATATGTAGCACTTTTGTTTTTGAAGTTTGTTTGAAAGCTTTCTGTTTTTAATATATAGACCTTCAAATTTGTCGACATTGCCATTTATTTTGACAGAAAATAATAAATGTTACCAAAAAAATACATGAACAATTGAAACACACGCTCATGCACGCATGCACATGCTCAGTCAGGAAAGGGCATGCCCACGCTCACAAAAACGCAAGCATCCGTCTTTTTACGAATATCCCTTCAGGCACCATACTACAGACAATTGGGTCATTTAGCCTCCAGATATCGATTTTTCAAATTCATCATATTATGTTAGTATTGTATCTCTACAATCAAATTACACAAAGAGTTTTTATTTGTGATCACGAAATATGCTTCAAACTTATTTTTGAACGACACTACCTTCTAAAAATTCTTGATAGAAAATGTCTACAATTGTCTTTGTTTGATCCCTAGATACAGTATATGGAGTTCAATAAACCAAATCGTGTTATATATCGTTGAAAAGCTTGATCTGAGTACTAACACATATTTGAGATTTAATTAGGCTAGACAATGACTGTATGCTGTAACAGACGATTTCTCTGACAATTTAGACTGAATTCACATTAACCCTGTAACGTTCGGGTACTAAGAAAAGCTCATTTATAAATAAGATGGCTACATGACCCCGGAACGAAGCAGTATTTGTGTTTATTTATGTACTTAAATCATATAATTTATGTTTCATAATGTAAAACATATGATATTACCATAATAAATTGTTAAAAAATATATGATTTAATTTTAAGATGTCTAATCTTGTTGAATAAAGCATGTATTTTAAGATGTCTAATCTTGTTGAATAAAGCATGTATTTTAAGATGTCTAATCTTGTTGAATAAAGCATGCTTTTTGTTCTTCTTCTTCTGGTTCACCCGCTATGAATTGGTATGCATGGTATGGCGCATCGGATTGATTTTTGCGTGAAAGCCTACTTACTATTTCTAGGGTGTCCCTAGCCATTCAGGTGAACCTTCTTCGAACTGAATGGTAGGAGCATGCTTTTATTACACAGACATTTCGATCGGCGCCATTTTGGATAATCTCAGCGGACGTGTTTGCACTTGCTCTTGTCAAAAATCAGATATTTGCTTATAAAATGGCATCTAATGACTCAGATTACTGTCCTGATCAAGACTATAAGTGTTAGTTCTTCTATGTGCTGCTTACTAGACCAGTTCTGCATCATTTTCTCTTATTTATTTATTATTTATGAATTGGTGTCTTCAAAATATGGTAGTATTTAGAAGTTGCAAATTTCCTAATTACTGCCTTATATATTGTCCAAACAACTTCATTTTGGATATATTGTAAATATAAGGTACTAAGAGACTGTATTAATAGTTTTCATGATATATTTCATACTTATTTTTTCCTTGTGACTGTAAAATTATTTGAAATTTGTGAAAAATCTATTTTAGCACCACAAATTAGGTCACTGATATAACATATTACATGACACTGATATTAAAAACACATATCTTGATAGTACATTCAATTAGCTTTCTAACCATATATAACATGCCTATTTTCAATTAATGGAGTATTTGTGGCTTCTAGTAATAGAGCAGGCCTTCAAAAAGGAACACAAAAAACTTAAAACCCATGAAAGTTTAAGAGTTAAATTTTAAAATGCAGTTTTCTCCCATTTGTAAATTTCGTTAATGTGGGTAATGTACGTTTTCCACCGCGATAGAAATCTTCAAGATAGCAATATGAGATTTGGCCCTGATATATATCTATTGATATATCTAGTAAGCATCTGTAGCTCAAGCGGTAGTTAGCTCGATCACAAGCCCAAGCGTACCTGGTTCAAACCCCACGGCGGGCAAGTTTGGAAAAAATTCGTTTCCGTGGGATTTTACAAAGGTAAAAGTAGACCTCACCGTTTAGAAAGTAATTGCAAACTACTGAACATATAAGTGGTGCCTAGAAAAAAGCAGTGACTCGTTTACTGTGCTTGATGGCTACGTCCTGTAAAGGATATCTATTAATATTGAAGGGACTAGACAACAGAAAATCCACCTTTCTCAAGCAAATAAATTTATATGAATTTTTTAATGAGCCAGTGGGTCCTATTTTTGTCTGTGAATTGGGTAGGTCTTATTCGTTGCACCTCCAGAGAACAGTTACATGTTACAGAACAATTTAAAGTTCTCAGTGGGTCAGAATATTGGTATATTTAGGCTGTGCAGCGAAAAAATTGCTATTGTTATGTATTTCACTCTGCTTGGAGACCGTACGACATTGTTTACAATCCAAGATGACTGCTGTTTCCATGGCAACCCGATAATTTATTAATGCGAAAGATATATAAATTTTCATTTTAGACCACCTTAGTAGTAACTGCTATGTATCACCTGATTTTACTGAGAGATAAGAAAGTTGAGAAATCCTGTAGCATACCATAACTGGAAGAGAAGTGTAATACTTATGCGCAAAGATGGCGTGACCGTTGTCAATGTTCTTCAGTAAAGTCTCTCTCTCTTGCGATCACCACCCAGACTGATGTACCTGATCTCCCTATAAATTCTATTCATGTGAAAATCTGATTCATGCAGCCTTAGCATTAGTGTATTTTACGTCACATCTTCAGTATCATTTGGAGCTCTGGTGCTTATCCTTCGGCAATGTGTCCAGTTTCAGCCAGCGTTTGCTCGTTCGATCTCCGTTCTGTAGCCATCTAGTGTTTTTTACAGTGTGGGTAGCTAGCCCCACGCCCAACCTCCTTAATCGCCTCTTACGACATGTGTGGCAGGTAACAGTGGTTATATTCTTTACACCACAAAAGGTTTAATAGTCTGCACCCCATCTGTATTAACTTCAGGAGGAGATCTTTATACCAAAGTAGAGAAGGATTTTTTCAAACATAAAGCTGGGAATCGTTCAATCAAATGAGAATGCAGTGCTGTTCTATGGCTCGGAAACATGGAAGACAACAAAAGAAACCATCAGAAAACTACATACCTTCATAGATGGATGTTTACGTAGAATAGAGAGACTGAGATGATATGATAAGATTAAGAATGAGGGACACAGAGTAAGAACTAAGCAGATACCAGTAGAGAAAGAGCAAGAGCTAAGGAAGAGATGCTGGCGATGGATAGGGCACACATTGAGAAGACCGACCAGACGCATTACAAGACAGTGTACAGACGAAAGACTAAGTGTACACACGAAAGACTAAGTGTACAGACGAACGTTTATCTTTCAACAACAGACAAAATGTATTATAGTCTGTCCATTAATTTGTGAGCACGTTTGAAATTGATTTTCTCGAAAACTACCTGTTGGATCTCAGTGATGTTTTGCATGCAGCCTTAGAATATCCATGACGCTAAAATAAAGCTAACAGTAGTCCATAGATGCTACGATTTTGCACATCAGCGAATTCCTTTGATCTTTATGACAATTAGCAAATACCGGGCTCCAATTTTAGATTTTACAGTATCCTAGAATTTATCCATGTCAATTCTATTCATAGGTGTATCTCCATATTAACTTGATAGGTCAAGTAATTAAGTGTGTTGCCCTTTATGTGCAATCGTGAACTTGGATACAATATGCAACAGTTAGTCCTCCTCTTCGGTCACCATTAGACCCAGGGTGTCTTAACTTCACCACAAATTGTATGATGGTAGACGCATTTGGATATGGAAATGTATACGTTGCTATTTCTCAGTCTGTAATCAAATATGATTTGTATCATCCCG
>CM036755.1:49988305-50015805 GCA_020796225.1 Arion vulgaris | reverse complement strand
GAGATACCCGTTTACAATTCTTTGTTAGAAATTGAGCGAGATACCCGTTGTAGTCAATTCTTTGTAAGAGATTGAGCGAGATACCCTGACTCAATTCTTTGTAGAGATGAGCGAGATACCATCGCACTCAATTCTTTGTAAGAGATTGACGAGATACCCGTTGTAGTCAATTCTTTGTAAGAGATTGAGCGAGATACCCGTTGTAGTCAATTCTTTGTTAGAAATTGAGCGAGATACCCGTGTAGCTCAATTCTTTGTAAGAGATTGACGAGATACCATCGTACTCAATTCTTTGTAAGAGATTGAGCGAGATACCCGTTGTAGTCAATTCTTTGTAAGAGATTGAGCGAGATACCCGTCGTACTCAATTCTTTGTAAGAGATTGACGAGATACCCATGCACTCAATTCTTTGTAAGAGATTGAGCGAGATACCCGTTGTAGTCAATTCTTTGTAAGAGATTGAGCGAGATCCCTTGTAGTCAATTTTTGTAAGAGATTGAGCGAGATACCGTTGTCTCCTTCGAAATCAACTTAGAAGCTTCTATTTGTGGTGCCTGAAGCCGAAAAAGGGTCGTCAGCACATCAGCTTCCTTGTCAGTTTGACTGCCCCACTTTATCTGTCTCCGGCATGGAGCCATAGTCCTTCCGAGACTCGAGTTATTAGTTTTGAACAATTTGTTTTCGATTTCTATAACTCTATCTATTGTCTATTCCCAGGTGGAAGATGGAATTGGCTGTCCACTCTTGCCGTTAAGTGTAGGGATGAGAGCTTTAATTTGCGTTCTAGGGCCAGATGAGTCGCCCTTGTTGTGTTGTATCCGTGTTTATGTAGTGTGGTCTTGATATTGTCTATCCATCTTTTCTTGGTCTTCCCTTAGCTCTAGTACTTTATCTATTTTATTGTATGCTGTTATTGGTGGTTGGTTGTATTTCATTCTCATTAAATGTTCAAACCACTGCATTTGTTGTCTTCCGATGTATTCGGTGCATGAAGTTATGCCCACTCTGCTTCTGATGTCCTCATTTCGTAGTCTGTCTTTCTTGGTGACTCCCACTGTCTTCCTCAAGCATTTCATTTCACACATGGTGAGCTTTATGTAGTGTGTTGCTGTAAGAGACCAAGTTTGGCACTGGTAACAAAGTGTTGGTAGAAAAATGCTTTTTATCATCTGTTTTTTTCACTTCCATCTTGATCTTTGGGTGTTGTAGTAATGGTACCAGCTGGTAGGTCACTGCATTTGTTTTTGACACCTTGTCTCTATTTCTCTATCGAGTTTTCCGTCCTGTGTGAAAATGCTGCCTAAATATTTGAATTCAGAAATTTGCTTTACTCTGGTGTTGTCTATTTGTATGTTTGCTTGACTTAGTGTTCTGCTGATTTTCATGGTCTCGGCTATGTAACTAAGTTCTTTTTTTTTAATGTATGGGTAGTTAGTCCATCGCACAACCCCCAACCTGGAAGACCAGGAGGTCACATTTACTCTGACCTCTCTTCTTTGACCTGTCCAGCTTGGGTAACCCTGCTGGTATAGTTCTCCGTTTCATTGAAGTACGCAAGTCCTCCCTAACCCCGCTACTAAAGGCCTCATGGGGAAAAATAGTTAGTAATTACTTTTTTAATCTTACGCAATAACAGATATCCTGGTATCGAACTAATGTAGCAATTAATTAATCGAGTCTGTACGTGAACGATACTGTTGTAATAACTTGCAGTAAGTACCAAGTCCCTCCTGTTTCCTACGCAACTTTTGCAATTTAATTTAATTTTTGTGTTGGCTTTGTAGTAATTATATCCATCTTTGTCATATGATTGCTGTCTAATGACATCTAACTAGTCGATAATATTACAGACAGGAAGAGAGAGGTGAGATATCGAAGAAAATAGATGGAGGCAGATAATGAGGAGAGAGAGAGAGAGAAAGAAAGCGGGGGAGAAAGAGAGATTAATAATAGATCGATTTTAAAAAAATTGATATTAGCTCCTAAACTTTCTTTGGAATAAATGAAAATCGTGGCATATTCTTTACAGGACTTCGCAATGAACCACAGTAAACGGGTCGTTGATTTTCTAGGCAGCACTTATACATTCAGCAGTTTGGCAAAGAGGAGAAGAGGAAGACCACGGAGACGATGGATTCAGGATGTGACTGATGGTTTGAGCATGACTGCTGCAGAGTTACTACTCTCTTCCTCTCGTGTCTGGGAAACATCTGAATTACGAGAGAAACTCCGAACGACTGAAGGTCACAATAGTTCTGCTCTGGACAAGCTAGTTGATGATGATGAGTTTTTCATTGTTTTCTGAGAGGATAGATCTACTTTTACCGTTCGTAAAAATCCACGGCAACAAATATAACACTTTACACAGCAACTCTGACGTTGATTCTGAATTTTCTCTAAACTACAATAATCCTCGCGCCCATATTTTTCTAGAGAGACTAGAGAATACCGTGCTGGGAATTGAGCGCTACACATTTGTGATTGACTCCCGCGCTGTCTGTGTGCTATCATCTCCACCCCCATACACTCAATGTAATACAAGGTAATCACATTACATGATCATGTTTAATTGGTCAATATCTGCAACGACGAGTGCTGATTGGTCAATATCTGCAATAGAGCGGGAATTCTTCTTCCCGGAACACACACAGTATTGCACCGAAGTGCAAAGTGATCTATTGCACCGAAGTGCAAGTGATCTTTAATGAACATATCATCCATTGATGTGTCTATCTCCTAGTCTCTCGTGTAATCACAGACCAATGTATGCGAAATAGAGATACATGCCTCTAGAACAATGGTTCTCATACTTTTTAAAGTGGTGGCTCACTTGAAGTCCTACAAAAAATATCCTAGACTCACTATATACAAAAACTGAATAAATAAGATTCAAAAAGCAAAGAAATACAGAAATAATTGGCAAATGCTCATCATTATCAAATAGCTTGTCCTGAGCAGAGCTTTGCCTGCCACCCCAACAGTCCTTCGAAATGTATCTCTCTCATAGGAAAGATGTCCCTCATCTACAGCCGTCATGTTCAAACCATCAGTTACATCTTGAATCCATCTTCTTCGTGGTCTTCCTCTTCTTCTCTTTGCCGGTATGCCTCCTTCCATGATGGTCTACTCCAGCCCTTCGTGCCCTTTTATATGTCCAAAATATCTCAATTTTCTCTTTCTTATTTGTAGCATCAGCCAGTTTTCTTTGATTTAAGTTCTTTCTGGAGAATCATGTTGTTCTCTTCTCTGTCCATGATATACGAAGGACTCTTCTGTAACACTTATATTCAAAAACACATATATGTTGTTCTACTGCCTTATTACATGTCCATACTTCAAAACCCATATAGTTGTTCTACTGCCTTATTACATGCCCATACTTCATACCCATATGTTGCTACTTGGAATATGTATGCTCTTAGTATTCTGATCTTTGTTTTCCTATCATTTCTGTTCTATACTGTTTTTAGTTGTTTAATTTTTTTTGTAAACCCATATTTGTTCTTCTTTTAATTTCCTTCATCCCATTTCCATCTTTTGATTGGAAAATGTTAAGCATATTTAGTCATCATTTAATGTCTGCTTATGAGAAGCATATGCCTGATGTGTCCTGGCTATTTTTTACTTTGGTGCCCGGTAGCACCTCGTTGCCGACCCCTGATCTGGGATTTCCTAAGGCGCACCTAGAAATGTCACCGGGCACGCTGGTGCTCCTGGGAACACCGTTTATTTATTTATTTGTTTCTTATCCAGAAGCACTTGAGCTTTCAGCTTTTCGGCTCGGTGCCATGGACATCGTACCCTTCGGCTTGGTGCCATGGACATCGTACCCTTCGGCTCGGTGCCACGAACACAGTAAATCTGGAAAATCTGTGGCTTTCCTTCCAACCCGTTGAATTGAACCCGCACTCACAGAAGGCTTATCACCCTGCTACGAACACGCTGGGCAAGCGGGCGGACACACCGTGTAAGAACCGCTGCTTTATAACATGTTCTGATAACGTATTGGGAGTATGGGCTCGGTGTCCTTATACCGACCATATCTGATGATAAGAGCAAACATCGATAATTATCAGAACCGTTGTTCCTCATGGGGTTTGATTCAAATTGGGTAATAGTTAGAACAATAGACATGAAAAATGCTCTTAAAAACACACAAACACAAAAAGCACATTCAATCCATTTTTGTAAAATAAAACAAAATGGAATGATTTGTTGAAAAGTTTGCTAAAAGAAAGAATTGAGGAAAGCTGGGCAATAGTAAGATAAGGATATAAATGGAAAGAGGACACTACGAGAAGGAAAGAAAGTAATCTTAAGGATGAAAGCGCCCGTGTTTTGTCAGGGCTCGCAAGGGGAGACTGTGTTGTACTCTCAGATTAATAAGAATACAGTCTTTCTCCCATCATTATGCTATCAGTGCCAAACTTGGACACTGACATTCAACGATAGATGAAAACTAATCACGATAGAGATAAAGTGTCTAAGCAGAGTGATGGGAGTATGAAGAAGGGACTGGTTTAAGAATGAAGACGTCATGGTAAAAAGTGGGTACAACATCAGTACTGAACTTTATCAAAAAGCAACACACTAAGTGTTCGGTCACGTAAAAAAAAAGTTAATTGCATATCCTTTACAGGACTTTGCGAATCAATCTCAGCTTTGTAACGCTGTTTATGATTTTTCTAGGCATTATTACGTTCAGTAGTTTACCATTGCTTTCTGAACGGGTGGTGCCATCATCCTTTTGTTAAAAGCCACAAGAAACAATTTGCAACCAAACTGTCCGCAGCGTGATTCGAACTCAGGAACGTCGAGGCTAATAGACCGAGTCACTAACCCCTAGGCCGCAGACAACACCACGGTCACATAAGCAGGTTATCAACAGACAGTGTGCCTCAAATGACAATGCTACTCAGACATAGTCAATCCGAAGCAAGAGGTCGTCACCGCAAACGATGAACCACAGAAACAACAGAGACAGTGAAAGACATCATGTACGAAGCGTCGTGGTCCCCAGCAACCGAAGGCCGAATAGCTTAGAAGGGAAATAACAAAAATCATGTTTAATGTGGTCTGGTTTTTAATATGTTTGATAGAACACTGTAAGCAATTTTGCAATTTTACTCAATTCTATAAGCCCATTGTTATTTATTGTTGAAAAATATTATTAATAATACTGATATTCCTTAGTTATAAAGTTATCAAGTTATAACTTAACTTTTAACATAATATAACGTTGATTTAGAATGTTGTGTTATTTTTAAAATGAATTCTTCTTTGTTAAATAATACTGGAAAGCGAGGTCACACGACAGTTGTGGTCTTATTTCTTATAATTCCTATATGAACCGGCCGGTCAGATGTTATAGGAGGCCATGGAAGAGCACATAAACGCCGATTCTAGAAATCTCTTCTTATCCCGACGATGTGACAAACAAAAGAATTGGAAAAAAAGAACAGAAGAAAGAATATTTAAAGTAAGCTTCACACGCACATTGCCGTCTCTAAACATAGTAATGCCCGCCTGCCCAGCGTGTTCGTAGCGCGTTGACGACGGGTGATACGCTCCTTGTGGGTCAGTTCAATTCCGTGGGCTGGAAAAAGCCACAGGTTCTCCAGATGTACGATGTCCGTGGCACGTCTCGTCTATCCTTGATGTTACCGGTTGTGACAATGTGTTCTAAACCTCCCCTTCTCATCACATACCCGAATAATGATCACTGCCTCTTTCTTATATTGATGATAAGCTTTCTCTGTTTCTTGATCTCATTCAACACCTCAACATTAGTCATTTTAGCAGTCTATGGGATTCTCAACATTCTTCTGTAAAACATGTCCATAATTGAACGATCTTCTCACAAGCATGTATTTCAGTGTGTTTAGGCTAACAACTACCATTCTGTGTTGATTGGTGTATCTACTGGGTTTTCTTTCGTGGTTTTTCCCGTCTTGCCGCACCTATCGGTATGCACACGAGATAGAGAATACCCTTTATCTTCTTCGTTGAAATCTTCAGAGAGTATGTTTTCCCTTAGAGCGTTGATGATGTCCCTTTTGTCCATAGAAGACCCATTCTCAATCGTAGCACTGCCTGCCAGTGCATCCGTTCTCTCATTGCCCTTCATCCCTGCATGATTCGGGACAAAGATGAAGTTAAACTAATCAACTTCTCATGGGTACGGTGAGCAAATGGACTTTGGGACGACTGCTGCAGCGGAGGACAGAGCACGAATGGGAATTCCCAATGTACCATGATATCGATCGCATAACATAACATAACATAAACGCATTAATATTAATCACGCTACCATTAGATTCTCAATGTTTTTCTGTCAAACTATATCTATTCAGCCTCCAGAGATATATCTCTCTGATAATATATTGTCCATCACTCAAACTCATATGCCAGTACTGCTTCTATGTTGCACTGAAAAGCTCTCCTGTTGACTCCAATAAACAATGGAACCGTTAGATGTAATTCTATTCATGTTCTGAAACGCTGGCTTTGTCTGCTTTTTTTCTGTTTCTTGTTTACATCTACCATCTAATGATATTAGAGTTTCACGGTAATTAAATTATTGAAATTATATTTTCTCCCTTCGTGTACTGACAGGGCTCGCAAGGGGAGTAAAGAATAGTAACACTGCCACCTAAAAAGCATGTCGACTGAGGTAGGGGCCTAGGGAAGAAACCCTAGTAAATAAAAAGAGTCGCAGAAATCGGATGTTCTAGCTTACTTGTAGGTGCATAACTGGCACAACGTACAAAAGCTCTTAGGGTCGGATCAAATACAGATCACAAAGAGTGGTTAACAAGCGGTCGATACGGAGCATTTGAAGAAGAAGAAGATTTCTGTTCGCGCAAAACTCATGTGAGGTGGCGTCTGTGGCCTAGGGGATAGTGACTCAGTCTATTAACCCGACGTTCTGAGTTCGAATCACGCTGTAGACAGTTTGGTTGCAAATTGTTTCGCGTGGATTTTTACAAAGGACGATGGCACCACCGTTCAGAAAGCAATGGCAAACTACTGAACGTAATAATGCCTAGAAAAATACAAACAGCGTTAAGAAGGTGGAGGTTGGTTCGTAAAGTCCTGTAAAGGATATGCAATTAACTTTTCAAAATTCATGTGCAATGCCGGCGGGCATAGACGATCATGCATCTTCCCAAACGTTTGTTCTAACAGTTGGAACGTTGACACTTCTCAATGCTATAAGGTCAAGCTGCCCAGAATGTTCTTTCTCTCTGTTATCCTCTTACTTTTTTACCATTGGTTGTACCGTTGTCACTACTGGTTAATGAACTGACGTCGCAGAAATTCGGGCAAACCCATAGGTGCTTAGTCTCACCACAGCCAACTCTAAATACTGGGCCGCATAACTGACGGAAAATGCCCTGACCTAGTTTCAGTTGGTGGTCTGGAATTTATATATGTTTCATAGAATACTGCAGTTTTTTGAAAATGTTACTCTGTGAGTCTATGGTTATTTATTGCTGAAAAATATTCATAATATTGATATTCATTACTGTTAAACTTAACTTGCTGCATAATATAACTTTGATTTAGCATTTTGTGTTGATTCTAAATTGAATTTGTATATATACAACAGTACTGGAATGCGAGATGACGTGACCGGTTGTGGTCTAATTTCTCATAATTTTTACCTGAGTCCGAAGGCCCTATGAGTTTATAGTTGGCTGTGGTCTCCCCCAACAAATATCGAAAGGTATGCATACTGATGGTCCATATGGCTCGCTTACTAAACACACTTCTATCTCTGCCTCTGAAGCATTCAGTTCTATTTGTACAACTGTGTCACTATGCGTTCTAAACCTTTCCTTTCTCATTATATATATCTTCCTTGGTTCCCTTTGGGAGCATAGGCCATCAACCATAGTTTTCCAACTATTCCCGTTCCTGGTAGAGCTCCCCATGCTTCGCCGATGTCTCCACGTATTCCTAGATTTTCTTCTCTTCTGTTTGTCATGTGGGTTTCAGTTTACTGCTCGTTATATTATTTTGCGACTTCCTCACCGTTGGGCTCTCTGTGGCTAAGTGACTTCATGTCACGTTCATTTTTGTCCCTGGGCACGCAGGAGACAGGGGTAATGAACAAGATGATAAATTGCCTGTCATGGATACAATAGCAGAGGGATGGACATGGGTCGAAATGGCTGTCATGGATCGAAATGACATTATTAACGCACTGAGAGAGTCTTTCCGAAAAGAGGAGTTTCAGGGCTGTGAATCCCACTCTCTGACCAGATTGAGAGAGATGGGTGTCAATATTGGTGCAGCCAAAAAAAACAACGACATACCAAATATGCTAATAGATTGATTAATCAACATCCAACTGTCGTGTTGGGACACTGCTGGATTTGTCGAGGCGGAGATCGGAGCAACTATGAACATGTCCAGAGTGCTATGATGATAGTCCTTATATAACCGATAGCTGATAACTGATAACTGATAGCTGATAACTGATAACTGATTTCACCTTGTTTTACCCACTATCGAGTTGACCCTATCCACTTAAGTGGCACACCAAATGACGAGAGTATTGAACAGAGCACGAATTCCGTAGCTCCGACAGCAATCTTAGGCTTTTTAAAAAAATGAACTTGCGAACAGAACGGCGGGGTCGAGATTCGAACCCAGGGCAAAATAACATAAATGTGTGATTGGTTAAGTAGCAAATGCCTAGATACGAGAATGTACCCCCACACCAATCACATTGACAAAATGACAGCCATCTGTTGAAATTATTGCACAAAGCACGAACGTGATAGCTCCGGCAACACTCCTAGAAATCTCTGAGGAAAAATGCACTTGTAAACAGAAAGATGTTGTCCGGATGCGAACCCACGGCCTCTGCTGCACAAGACAACAACTTAATCACTTCGCTACAGAGACAACCAAAGAGAACGATTTATACGTTTAACTGAATACAACATTTTTTTAAACTGTTGTTACTGTCTGTAGATAGCGCTTCTTGTGCGGAGGAAGCTACAGGACAGACATGAGACTGTGGAATTTAATGGTCGCATGGCTACTGCGGTCTCCATGAGACTGTTGTTACTGTCTGTAATATCGCTTCTTGTGCGGGGTTAGCACAGGACGGACATGAGACTGTGGAATTTAATGGCTGCATGGCTACTACAGTCACTGCGAAACTGTTCAGGCTAGGATGTTTTCTTTATGCCCTCGACAGAAAACAAAACCCTGGCTTTACTGTTGTACTGGTCTCCCTCATGGAAGTCGCGCTCTAGTTCATTCGACCGCTTCGCTATTCCGTATGAAAGAGTCATGTTTTTTCCGTGGCATATCCTTTACAGGACGTAGCCATAAACCACAGTAAACGATCGTTGATTTTCTACACCACTTATACGTTCAGTAGTTTCCATTGCTTTCTAACAGTGAGGTCTATATTTACCTGTGCAAAAATCCACGGAAGTGATTTTGCTTCCAAACTTGGTAACCGCGAAGTTTGAACCAGGTACACTTGGGTTTTGATCGAGCTCACTACCGCTTCAGCTATAGGCGCTGACGAAGGAGTCATTAAAAGAACAATACAATGAAAGAGAAGATAGGTCGATTACTGGAGTCACAAACACTCAGGGACACAATAAATAACAAAACATCAAGCTTCATTCTGTGCAGTCAATTGAAAACTGCTAATAAACTCTATTCTTTGCTACGCTTGAGTGCATAAACAGCTCACAAACAAAGTTAGATTACAACGTAAACTACGCTTAACGTCTCCACGCACACAACAACCGTGTCCAGATCTGACGCTTCACATTACGTAACTTTCAATTATTTTCTTTTGATGGTATCGATTTGGAGGAACAAAACTTCTTAAGATGTTCAGCAAGTATTGATTTCATTGATTACTTTTAATCCTTCGTCTTTCTTTCGCCCGCTGTCCTCTTCTTCTTCTTCTTCGAACATTCCAAACGATCACTCCTTAAACCAAGCTTTGTGATTTCCATGTCATCTAAGCCTTAGAGCTATTGTAGGTTGTACCAGTTATAAGTACCTATAAGTACCCGCCTGCCCAGCGTGTTCGTAGCGCGTTGGACAGGTGACAAGCCCCCTGTCAGTGCGGTTCAATTCCGCGGGCTGGTAGAAAAGTTACAAGTTCTCCAGATTTACGGTGTTTCTGGCACCGAGCCGAAGAGTTACGATGTCCATGTCACCGAACCGAAGGGTTACGATGTCCATGTCACCGAGCCGAAGGGTTACGATGTCCATGTCACCGAGCCGAAGAGTTACGATGTCCATGTCACCGAGCCGAAGGGTTACGATGTCCATGTCACCGAGCCGAAGGGTTACGATGTCCATGTCACCGAGCCGAAGAGTTACGATATCCATATCACCGAGCCGAAGAGCTGAAAAGCCAGAGCTGGCTTCTGGATCTGCAACAACAAAAACACGCCTACAAGTAGGCCATTACATTCGCTTTCTGCGACGCTTTTTATTTACTAGGGTAGCTTCCATAGGCCCCTACCTCAGTCGTCTCTTACGACATTCCTTGTAGATCGCAGTGTTGCTATTCTTTGCTTCCATCGATGGCCCCGCAACATACGAGCAACAGATTTTTCAAGCAACAACATTGACTATATGGACCATAGATTTCCTTCCAAACTATTTCGGCGCACCGCCCACTTCGCACAACACAAACTTTGTAACACCCCCTTCCACATTATAATAGCTTGCCAACGCCCCTCTCTCACATATATACATGCTCTTTTTTCACTTTGACGTTGAAAATTGAAATATATTTATGAAATGCATAGTCAATTTTCAAATGATTGTATACATGAAATAGAAAATTGGTATATATTTCTGTAATACATGGTCAATTTTCAAATGATTATATGCATGAAATAGAAAATTGATGAAAAAGTGGATCATGTAAGACGAGCATAAGATGAATTAAAATGCAGAATTCAAATTTTAAATGATTATTCAATCGCAAATCTCGACAATAATTTCTTTTAAAATATTTATGATTAATTTCTTCATTAAGGACCCACCGACCTCAAATCGCCTGAACACCACCTAAATTCTTCTGAACCCAATATCGCCCCTCTAGAAAGGTCCAGCGCCAACTGGGAAGGGGGCGGCACCGCCCACTTTTGGAATCGCTGATATAGACAATATTTCAAGCGAACGAACGAACGGAAAGAAAGAAGAAAGAATATGTTTATATATTTATAGATTTCGCTGAAGAGTCATCCTTTATATAATCCCGAAATATACAAAACGACAACGACTATAAGTCACGATAGACGCTGCGTCCATGATTATTCCATTTCGTTTAGTGTTAAATCAGTTATATTTCAGGAAGGGGTTCACTTCTCAGCGGAATAAATGCTACTTTAGAAACACAAATCAATAAACAAATATGCTGGCTGTTAGCCAAACATGGACAATTCATTATCGCTCCGTCCATTTCTTTCTGAATATTTTTTCCGTATTTTCTTTTCTTTTCTCAGTCTGTCGTCTCTATTTTCTTTCTTTCTCAGTCTTCTTCTATTTTGTTTCATTATGTTTTGTAAAAATATTATCGAAAAATGTTAAATTGATGAAAAATGAGAAGCATGTATCCAGCGTATCTCTGGATTGAGTCATAAATCTATTTATTTAGAAATATATCTATACATGTCATAGTTTATTTATAGTTTTATATCTATCTATTTCTTTGCTCTATGATTTATGTATTTATTTGTCTATTTCTTCTTCTTCTTTGCGTTCGTTCTTTACAACCAATTTTAATCACTCTTTGTGATATGTTTGATCTTTGCCAAGAACGTGTATACGTTGCACAGTGGTTTGGTAGGCCACTAAATGTATAGACTTCTACACGTTTAGGACATGTGTTTATCTATTTCTATAGTAAGCTCTTTCTAGTTGTCACTCTCTTTCTACCTCCCTCACTCTTTCTCTCTCTCTCTCTCTCTACATATATATATATATGAAGTAGTTTCTGTTTTATTTAAGCAAGAGGTACATTTGAATATAATAATAACAATAATTCCTCTCGTACCGTTATACGTTACATAGGGCCTGCAAGTAATTTCTCCATACTGCTCTATCCTGGCAACTCGCTCAATCTCATTCACGAATATATTTGAATATGAATGAATATAAAGTTTATTCTCTTCGAAACATCAATGAGCATGGAGTTAATTGTTACAAATATGTCCAGTGATGTGCCGGCTGACAGTGATCAACGATGCTCTATATCAGTGGCGGCTCGTGATCGTTTTTGTTGGTGGGGCCAGATACAAATTTTCGGGAAAATCATGGCTGTGGGATAGATTATATTTTAATTTATTAAATAATAAATACACGTTACATATTATTTTTGTGGGGCCCGGCCCCTCTGGCCCTTAATGACTAATGATATGTTATGAGATCAATAATTCAAACAACGTTCTCGTTACGATCTCAAAATCTTTAGAAGACCCTTCCGTAGTTATAATAACTAGGGCATGGTATGTAGTTCTTAGGCTGTGAAGTTGTAACGTTTTGTAAACTCACTAAAAAGGAAGTCAAATTACCTGCCTCCTTCTTTGTTTGTTGTCATTCACCCGTCATTGTCAATCTACGTCAAGTCCGTACATTCTCAATTAGGTTTACGTCTTCCCAATTTTGAGCGTCTATATGTGCAATGTTGTTCTTATTATACTTTGTCTGCTATATCCAGTGTCTGTTAACTATTACTATAATTACTACTGTCCATGTTTAGGGGACCTACCAAACCAATGTGCAACATACACAAATTCTTGGCAAAGATTAAACATATCACAAAGAGCGATTAAAATTGATCGTAAAGAACGAACTCAAAGAAGAAGAAGAAGATTACTGTCCATTACAAACTCATGAATCTGTTCATATTATATATATATATATATATATATATATATAGCAGTTAGTGGAAAGGGCTGTCGAATCTGACAAACACCTGCACGTTGCGTTTGTAGACCAGGAAAACGCATTCGAATGCGTAGACAGAAACAAGCTGTCGAAAGTATTGTCAATCTATGAATTTAATGACCACTTCCGCCCGAGTGGTTACCTGGGCCCAAATTTGGGTTGTAAAGAATAGAACACTGTTACCTGCCAAGCATGTCGTAAGAGGTGACTAAGGAGGTTTGGCTGAAATCGGATGCATGTGTCCTAAATGTGTAGAAGTCTATGCGTGTAGGGGCCTACCAAACCAATGTGCAACGTATACACGTTCTTGGCAAAGATCAAACATATCACAAAGAGTGATTAAAATTGGTCGTAAAGAACGAACGCAAAGAAGAAGAAGAAGTACCACTTCATCAATTTATACAAGTGCAGCTATATAATCAGTCAGTGTACGATTAGGACACACACATGTCTATCAGAAAAGTTCCACGAAGGGTCAGGAGTAAGACAAGGATGCGTACTATCACGGCTGCTGTTCATCACACACATAGATCAAATCTGTAAAATAGCTAACACCAGCGAAGGAAACAATTTTGGAAACTTTTAGACGAATTTCTTTTTGCCGACGATCAGGCAATAATATAAACAATAGAGTAACAGCTACAGCAGCACATTAACAGACTCTAGTTAACATGCAATGAATACATTATGAGAAAAAACATCGACAAACCCGAAGTAATGACATTTGCTAGAGAGAAAAACAGTGTAAATATCGCCATCGACAAACGCCCATTAAAACAAGTAAAAGACTTGACATTTCTAGGGAGAATTTTATCAGCAAACGGAAGAATAAATAACGAAATCCAATACAGATGCAACAAAGCGAATCAAATGATAGGACAAATGGCGCCAATTTTAAAATGCAAACATGTCACCTTGAATACAAAAAGAACAATGTTCAACACAATCTTTCTCCCACATTATGCTATCAGTGCCAAACCTGGACGTTGACAACAAATGATAGAAGAAAACTAGTCACGATAGAAATGAAGTGTCTACGCAGAATATTGGGAATATCAAGAAGAGACCGGTTTAGAAATGAAGACATCAGGGGAAAAAGTGGGTACGACATCAGTACTGAACTTCATCAAGAAAGAATCAATTAAATGGTTCGTCTACATAAGCAGATTAAAGTTAATTGCATATCCTTTACATGACTTTGCGAATCAACCTCAGCTTTTTAACGTTGTTTGTGATTTTTCTAGGCATTATTACGTTCAGTAGTTTGCCATTAATTTCTGAACGGGTGGTGTCATCGTCCTTTTGTAAAATCCACGCGAAACAATTTGCAACCAAATTCTCCGCAGCGTAGTTCGAACTCAGAACGTCGGGGTTAATAGACCGAGTCACTATCCCCAGGCCACAGACGCCACCACATAAGCAGATTACCAACATACATTACGCCTCAAAGAGTAATGCTACTCCAATACAAGGAATACAAAGGAAAATGTGAACTTTAGAAATAACAGAGGCGGTGAAAAACTATTTATGAAGTACTCACAAAAGCCCGTTCTAGAAGTCCCTTCTTATCCTGACACTGTGAGGCAATAAATGATTACAGAAAAAAGAAGATGTGAGTATTGTGAAGGTTGTGTGACCCAGTTCATAAAATGGTTATACTAGATCAGAAGAAGAATAGAAGAACTAGGAGTGGAGGAGAATCTCTGTGGCTAAGTTAAGCTTTTACAATGAAGAACTAGGAGTGAGGAGAGTCTCTGTGCTATTGCTTTACAATGAAGAACTAGGAGTGGAGGAGTCTCTGTGGCTAAGTTAAGCTTCAATAGAAGAACTAGGAGTGGAGGAGAGTCTCTGTGGCTAAGTTAAGCTTTACAATAGAAGAACTAGGAGGAGGAGAATCTCTGTGGCTAAGTTAAGCTTTACAATAGAAGAACTAGGAGTGGAGGAGAGTCTCTGTGGCTAAGTTAAGCTTTACAATAGAAGAACTAGGAGTGGAGGAGAGTCTCTGTGGCTAAGTTAAGCTTTACAATAGAAGAACTAGGAGTGGAGGAGAGTCTCTGTGGCTAAGTTAAGCTTTACAATAGAAGAACTAGGAGTGGAGGAGAATCTCTGTGGCTAAGTTAAGCTTAACAATAGAAGAACTAGGAGTGGAGGAGAGTCTCTGTGGCTAAGTTAAGCTTTACAATAGAAGAACTAGGAGTGGAGGAGAGTCTCTGTGGCTAAGTTAAGCTTTACAATAGAAGAACTAGGAGTGGAGGAGAATCTCTGTGGCTAAGTTAAGCTTTACAATAGAAGAACTAGGAGTGGAGGAGAATCTCTGTGGCTAAGTTGTTTACAATAGAAGAACTAGGAGTGGAGGAGAGTCCTGTGGCTAAGTTAAGCTTTACAATAGAAGAACTAGGAGTGGAGGAGAGTCTCTGTGGCTAAGTTAAGCTTTACAATAGAAGAACTAGGAGGGGAGGAGAGTCTCTGTGGCTAAGTTAAGCTTTACAATAGAAGAACTAGGAGTGGAGGAGAGTCTCTGTGGCTAAGTTAAGCTTTACAATAGAAGAACTAGGAGTGGAGGAGAGTCTCTGTGGCTAAGTTAAGCTTTACAATAGAAGAACTAGGAGTGGAGGAGAGTCTCTGGGGCTAAGTTAAGCTTTACAATAGAAGAACTAGGAGTGGAGGAGAGTCTCGTGGCTAAGTTAGCTTTTACTATTCGTTCCGAAAGTCGTGGTCGAATCCG
Organism: Arion vulgaris; assembly: GCA_020796225.1. Taxonomy (NCBI): domain Eukaryota; kingdom Metazoa; phylum Mollusca; class Gastropoda; order Stylommatophora; family Arionidae; genus Arion; species Arion vulgaris. The sequence goes on along the minus strand of CM036755.1, from coordinate 50,000,131 downwards.
GGCCTCGTTTTCTGTTCTTATTGCATTTTTCCACATAGCCCTTGAATTGTTGCCAATTCTACAGACTTCGTTAGGTGGCGTGCCACTTCTATGGAGAAGGTTCAAGCTATATTGGGCAAAAACCCGGTACATGGGATGTTCTTCGGTCTCTTCGCGATTGTCTGTTGGATGAGGACACTAGAATCGATGTTGAAACGATCAAGCGATTTAGACAGTTTGGAGTTACCCGTTGTACAAGTCGAACAGGATGCCTGAGAGGCAGAGTAAGAGGTGTGTTTAATCAGCGAACCACGGGAACCATCAGTGTGCATACTCTTCGATATCTGTTGGGGAGACTGAGCACCTATGGGTCTGCTCGGAGTGCAATGACGTCAGTTTAGTAACCAATAACCAATTACCAATAACCGGTACAATGAAACCCTTCCTTCAGCTCTATTCTTTTTCTAAACAATAATAACAATAATATTATTCTCAATTTTGGTTTGTCTTAATATTTTTCTCATGTTTTCGAATGCATTTTTCTCATTTTCAATCTCTTTCCTGATTTGTATAATTGCATCAAGGAAACGTCTTACAGCAAGTGGCAAACGAAAACATGTCTGCAAACAAAAACTGATGCCCTAAACACATGTCCTGGGAATCGTTACATTTAATGATGGTGCAGGATAATGTCGTTACGCGGTTAAAGCACCAGATTATTAGAAGAATAATGTTTGGATACACGACACACGTTTGCTCGATTGGTATGTTCATCAAGTTGTGAAGTGAAATGTATATATTAGAAACTGACAATCTGGTTGAATTTGTAGTGTAGTTAGTTTGTTCCTTTCGTGTCAAAGGCGGTTTTAGATCTCCGTGTGATGCGGTTCGCCGTTGCTAGCAGTTGGAGATCTCGTATGGTTTTACATCCCAATAGTTTACTTTCTTGTAGGATTGTTCCTCGAAGAGTGATCTTAGGTCTTCCACGTTTTCTTTTCCCAACTGATGACCACATAAAGACTTGTCAATTTAGTCTCTTTTCGTCTGCTCTAAGAACATGACCTAAATATTTCCACCTTCGTTTCCTTATAATATTTGATATGGGTTGTTGGTGTGTTCTATCTCTCATTGTGTTGTTAGAAACGAAATCCCTCCATTTTACCTTTAATAATTTTCGTAGACATTTATTCTCAAAGCTGTCCAGTTTCTTATCAATATTTTTGTTGATTTCAACTTTCACAACCGTAGGTCAGTACAGGAATCACACAGGACTTGAACAATGTAACTTTTGTACATATACTAAGGTCTTGAGATTGCCAGATATTTGTTAACTTAGTGAAGGCACTAGCAGCAATATCAATACGAGAGTTTACTTCTTTCATCGTGTCTCCGTTATTTGACACTTTACTACCCAAATATGTAAAATGTTTAACTTTCTCCAGTGTTTGGCCATTTATTACGATACTGTCTGTCGAGTTTCTGAGGTTCATAATTTTGGTCTTGGCAGAATTAATCTGGAGACCAACCTGTTCTGCAAGTGTGCATAGATTGTTCGTTAAATTTGTAGAATTATTGAATGATAAAAAGGTAGAGTTTTTATGGGATTACTCGAAGATATGAAATTGATATAGGGATTATAAGATATCATCGTCATCAAGTGCCGTGCCGGCTGGTGTAGACAATCATGGATCTCCTGAATTTTGTCTCTGATGTTTGTTGTTCTCTCAGATCTTGACTCTCTTCCATGCCATGAAGTCAGACTGTCTAATATTTCCTCTCTGTCTCTGTCTACCTCTGTCTCGTCTCCCTTCCATTTTGCCGGTTGTTACAATGTGTTCTAAATTTTCCTTTCTCATCACATGTCCGAAAAATGCTGACTGCCTCATTCGTATGTTAGGAATAATAATTCTTTCTGTGTCTTGGATTTATTCAACACTTCCACATTCGTTATTTTAGCAGTCCATGGGATTCTCATTCTTCTTCTGTAAACCTCATTTCTGTGGCCTCCAGAGATTTCGTTCTATCTGTTTGTATACCGTTCATGACTCGCATTCATATGTCAATCTTTCTTTTCTTTTATTCATTCCTGTTTGCCTCACACCGTCAGGTCAAGAAGAGATTTCTAAAACGGACATTTGTGTGCGCTTAGTAGATAGAGTCTTTCGTCGTCTCTGTTATCTCTGAGGTTCATCTTTTGCGTGGCCGGACTATTGCTTTGAACCCATTGTATCGGAGCAGCATTGCTCTTTGAGGGGCACTGTCTGTTGGTAATTCGCTTATGTGGCCGAGCCACTTAATTTGTTGTTTCTGATGAAGTTTAGTACTGATGGTGTACCCACTTTTTCCTGATATCTTCATTTCTCAATCTGTCTCTTCTTGTTACACCCAGCATTCTGCGTAGACACTTCATCTCTGTCGTGACTAGTTTTCTTCTATCCTTTGTTGCGGTGTCTAGGTGTGGCACTGGTAGCATAATGTGGGGAGAAAGCTTGTGTGAAACATTTCTTTATGTGTTCATGGTGTTCATGTTCGCATTTTAAAATTGGCGACATTTGTCCAATCATTTGATTTCCTTTGTTGCATCTGTGTTGAATTTCATTAGTTATTCTTCCATTTGCTGAAAAATGCTTCCCAGGTATGTGAAGTCTTTTACTTGTTTTAACAGGCGATTGTCGATGGAGATATTAGTTTCTATTTGTTTGTTCACTGTTCATGACTCGCATTCATATGTCAGTATTGGTTCTATGTAGCACAGAATAATATAATAACACAGTATAACTGTAAAAGTATACACATTTATAAGTTTACGTTGTTCACAAAGTTAGAATAAAACAGAAGAAGTGTGGGTTGTTTGGGCTGTCAGAATATAATAGAGACCGTGTTTTTTTGGTGGGGGTGGGGGTAGGGAGAGGTAATATAAGATAGATATTAGTTGCTTAGAAGTGGGAATATAATAGAAGTAGTTAGCTGAAGTGGTGGCGTCTGTGGCTTAGGGGATAGTGGCTCGGTCTATTAACCCTCGATCTTCTGAGTTCGAATCACGCTGCGGACAATTTGGTTGCAAATTGTTTCGCGGGAATTTTTACAAAGAGGGAATGAAAATCAAGGTGGCAACTGAAAAACTGTTGAATACCAGACCCGATCCTCAACCTGTTGTATTTTTGACTGATGCAAAATCAGCACTCCAAGCACTCCAGTCCAGAATATTGCCAGGTCTACAGACCCTACTGTCTAAATTGTCTAAGCATCCCAGGGTCGTCTTGCAGTGGATACCTCTCACTGTGGAATACCAGGAAATGAAACAGCAGACCGATTGGCCAAGGAAGGTGCTGCAGGAGAGCAACTGGATGTGCCAGTTACCTACCACCAAAAAAGATGAACAATAGAAGCACATCAAACAAGAGATTACTAATATGGCGATGGAACAAGTTGTCATTCTGGCCTTAACACAGTGAGCACATGTATACAAAACAAGATTGCAATAACCATGTACATGTGACAGGGCACCAGACTGGCACATACTCAGACTGCCAATATGATACACTGAGACAAACTCACTGGCCTAACGAAACAACACTCGACATAAAACTACACAGACCTCCTCTGTATGAGCTACAAAAGGCAGTGAAGTTCATACAAGAGACAACATTGAATATAAAGACATATTTCAAGCGAACAAAGAAAAAAAAAGGAAGGAGGATCTTTCTGTCCAGTCTCCGAACAGAGGACGTTGGTTGTATGGGGAGTAAGAATAGAACAGAGGTAGTTAATTATTTGGGGAGTGGGAGTAGAATTGAGATCACGAAATCGTTGCCGGTGCTACTGTGTATGTGCTTTTCCGCTGATATTTTAACCGTAATAAATTGGATGGAGTGCCTATAATGACTCGCAAGCTACATAGTCTGTCCTTCTTTCCTGTTGTTTAGTTTCCAAATAATGACCTGGTACTAGATGTCTTGAACCTGACTGTTCCCAGTGGAACAAGAGGAAGACCAATCAAATTGTCTTTGAGTTATTGGTAACTTAAAGTGAGATCGAAGGAGAACTACTCTGGTGTAAGTAGAAGCTTAGATGTATACATGTCTGATATGAGATCTGATGGTAATATAGACAGTGAGAATCTCAGTGAATGCGCTTATACGTCTCTCCTGTCAGATAAAGAGTAAAAGACGACGGGCAATACAAATCTGACGTCCGTGTGGTTACCGGGGCCCGAATTCGAGATAAATAATAGAACCACTATTACCCACCGCATGCCATATACAGCGAAATATGAGGTTTTGCGTGGGATTAGCTACCCCACCCTATAAAAACACACAGCTATAAAAACCACAACCAAGCCTATGAGAGTTTGTAAGGCCTAGGTTGATGACATATGAGAGTTTGTAAGGCCTTGGTTGATAACATATGAGAGTTTGTAAGGCCTTGGTTGATGACATATTAGAGTTTGTAAGGCCTTGGTTGATGACATATTAGAGTTTGTAAGGCCTTGGTTGATGGCATATGACAGTTTGTAAGGCCTTGGTTGATGACATATGTCTCCTTGCGGACGATGGTAAAGAAGTAGAAGGAAGTAGAAAGTTGGAAGCAAATTTTACTGGGGAATAGCGAGACATATATGGTTGGCATTAACTAGGGAGTTGTGAGTGACATAACTGGGGAATAGCGAGACATATATGGTTGGCATTAACTAGGGAGTTGTAAGTGACATAACTGGGGAATAGGAGCATATGGTTGGCATTAACTAGGAGTTGTGAGTGACATAACTGGGGAATAGCGAGACATATATGGTTGGCATTAACTAAGGAGTTGTGAGTGACATAACTGGGAAATAGCGAGACATATATGGTTGGCATTAACTAAGGAGTTGTGAGTGACATAACTGGGGAATAGCGAGACATATATGGTTGGCATTAACTAGGGAGTTGTGAGTGACATAACTGGGGATTGTGAGTCATATAAATGGGGAATAGTGAGTCACAAAACTGGAGAATAGCGAGACGTATGTAGTTGGCATTGGGCGTGATATAACTAGGGAGTTGTGAGTGACATAACTGGGTAAATAGTGAGTCACAAAACTGGGGAATTGCGTGTCATATAACTTGAGAATAAATTTTTTTTTTAAAGTAAAGAAACCCTTTTTATACCAAGTTGTATACTGGTTAATATAGTGTTAGACCCGTATTTTTCATTGACCGTCGGCACACGATGGATGATGTGGTCAATATCATGTCGGCCGCCTTTACTTCCCAGTGCTTTTCCTGGTACCCAATAAAGGCTGGGTCGACCTGAGAGCTGTTACAGTTGGAAAACATTCCTACACTTACTTGTGAAATTAAGTCCGGACCACTATCCTAGGAAGAGAGTTCGCTAATAACTGATTGATTGATGGATTGATTTATTGATTGATTGATTGATTGATTGATTGATTGATTGATTGATAGACCATCATCATTGCACTTCGGTGAGTAACCATGTATGCTCTGATATCTTTATTACACAGGAAGATCTCAACTGCAGTGCAAGAACTCCGTAGCACCGGCGAGGGTCATTAACAACTACGCTACTGCAGCATACGAAGAATGAATTGCGCGTCCCGTTTGATTGGGAAATCCGTTAAGTTGTTGATGAAAGTTACGAGGAGTTAAACACATTCCCAAACTCCATCCGGACCGGCTTCCCACAAACTAACATCCCTTTTATTTACAGATCCAGATTTACAATTTACTTGCCCAGGATTTATGTAGACATAGCGGAGACATTTTCTGGTGAAATCTTTTCATTTCTTGTAGATATTAATTAAGGGAAGGCGGAGAAATACATAGAGATGGGATTTGGAGATAGAGATCAACCATTTAAAGAAGAACTGGAGGGAGCTGTAGGAGATAGTTAGAGATAGGAAGACTTGGCTTGGCTGAAATCGGATGCATGTGTCCTAAATGTGTAGAAGTCTATGCGTTTAGGGCCTACCAAACCAATGTTGCAACGTATACACATTCTTGGCAAAGATCAAACATATTACAAAGAGTGATTAAAATTGGTCGTAAGAACGAACGCAGAAAGAAAGAAGAAGAAGAAGAAGGAAGACTTGGCATTAGTTGGTTGAGGCCATATGCCCCAATCCGGGTTTTAAAAAAAATAGAGAGAGAGAGAGAGAGAGAGAGAGAGAGAGAGAGAGAGAGAGAGAGAGAGAGAGAGATATTAATTAGATTATTCCACATCAAATTTTTATTTCTTTCTGTCTTTTTTTTTAAATCTCAGTTTAATTTATCCTTGACCCTGAGTTGTTATTACTTGATTCCTGGACGCAGACACCAGGAGTCCAGAGAGACGGTTTGCAATAATATGTATGTATCACGCAAACTCTGTCTGTCTTCATCACGTGCCATGGTACCAGGGAACGTACAAGTGGCGGAGGGGGACATTGACGTCCACATAAATTATTCCAGGGAGATGCAAAATGAAAATACACAAAAATGAATCGGTAGTTTACTAAGCGGGAATGGAGAAGACAAGCGTCAGATCAGATTTCGGTTGTAAGCTTCATATAGAGAGAGAAATACTAAGGAGGTCTCTGTGGCTAAGGGGTTAAGCCCTTTGCCTTGTTAGTCGAAGGTTGGGGGTTCGAATCCGGACCGCGCCATTCTGTTCACGGGTGCAGTTTTTTCCAGAGACCTCTAGGATTTTTGCTGGAACTCCGTGCTTTGTGCAATACTCTCGGCAGGGGGCGTACCATTTCTGCTTAGAGGGACCGAGCTGTATGAGGTAAAATCCGGTGCAATGAAGTTAATCCTTCGGCTTTTAAACCATTTATATATAGAAATACTAGCAGATGTATCCATTCTTCGCACGGAAATTTAGTTTAAATCTAGTTCAACACATTTAAAGTTACATTTGTTATCCTTTTCCGCTGATCTTCCAAGTCATTCCTCTTTAGTTTCATCATCAATCGACTTTACACTCCTTGGACGCTTGTAGCCAAGTCTAATAACTAATCTTTCCTCCTCTGTCTCCATGTTTTTTCTTATCTTACCTTGATTTTTCTTATCTTATCATTCTCCAACCTCATATCTCTAACTTCATTAGTTTCGATAGATCTACGAAATTGTATCATTTCCGATTTCAGTCCCAAACATTGCAAGACTGAGCTCATTATAGAAACATGACCCGTCCTCTCACAATGGGCTGCTTTCCATTAATAACAATACGTTTTCTCTTCATGTGTTGTCGGTTGACCTTATAAGACTGAAATGACCCTCATTGCGATTGCCACAGAAACCTGATACAATATAATTCCAGTGAAAGTTTAGAAATAACAATTTAGAAATTTAATTTATTCAGATTAAAAACTTATCGAATAGTGACCAGATGTGTTTTTTTTTAATTGTTGACCTTAACTGTGACTTGAACACAGATCTCGAGCATGGGAGCCACGCTCTATCGATTTCGACCAGATGCTTCTCTAGCCATCAGATATGTTCAAATACTAATAAATGATAGTGACAACGTGTCCGTGTCAAATTCGAATAGTTAGCTAGTTAGTTTGTTCCTTTCGTGCCAAAGGCGGCACATAGGGTAGAGGTTTTAGATCTCCATGTGATGTGGTTCGTTGCTAGCAGTTGGAGATCTTGTATGGTTTTACATCCCAATAGTTTATTTTCTTGTTGGATTGTTCTTCGAAGAGTGGTCTTAGGTCTTTTCCACGTTTTCTTTTCCCAATTGGTGACCACATAAGGACTTGTCGATTTAGTCTCTTTTCGTCTGATCTAAGAACATGACCTAAATATTTCCAAATTCTAATAAGATCTTCCGAATGGGGAAGATCTTCCGAAAGGGGACCCGCGCTCTAATCCATTCATCCAGACGTTATAGAATTCGGTAAGCAATCTGGTATAAATGAGTACAGAAGGGATGGGGAGGGAGGAATTACTGAGTGAAGAGGTTAAGAAACATTGCGTGCAGATGCATACACCTGGGACCATAAATTCTATTACCATCAAATTTCATGGGGAAACGCTTCTCCTGATAGCATGTCTTGAGAAGAGCTTGGCACGAAATTTGCTTGTACTTCAGCAGACCACAATAGACTGAGAAACCATATAGACAGAGACCTCACAATTGATGTGACAGATTTATGGACGTGTAGACTGAACTCAAGGGACTGCTGACCAGATTTTTCAAGCATGTTGACTTTACAATGAATTCAGCGGAGAAAATATTACCAATTCAGCGTACGTTAGTTTCGAATAGAATGGCCTCAATGAATAAATTTCAGGGCATCATGCAGTTAATGTGAACGATTCGTATATGAGATGATGATGGATAGAAGAACGTAGAAAAAAAATACCGAATCAATATATCCACTTTTCTTAACGGGTCTATGTGGCGTGGATCGTCAGGGATCGTCTCTGTGCCAAAGGTACCAGGCCCGTTTCTTTGGAGACATCTGGATATTTTTCAAGAGATAACTGGAAGAAACCCAGAGAGAGATCTAGAGTTCCTAGTCCTATCGGAGACGGACGATAAAACGTAAAGCCTGTGTTCAATTTGAGCACGCAAAAGGACGTTTCATGGACAGAAAAAATAAAGAACACTGATGTCCTGAAAGAACTAAATGTTAAAGAGAATTGGCTGATAAACAACATACTATACAGAAAAATTACATACTTTGGTCACATCAAGCGTCAGGATGGCCTGGAAAGAACAATATTAGAGGGCAGGGTCCCAGGACGCAGAGGCAGACCAAGAAGATGGCTACAAGATATTAAAGAAACCATGAATATGACCATCGACGAAGTGGGTGAATTGGCAAGAGACAGAGTGAATTTCAGATGTGCTGCAAAGAGAGCAACGTCATATAAAGGAAACGCACCTTGATGATGAAAAGAACGTCTGACAGTTAAAAATCGAGAAGAGCAGGCTGGAAAGCCGCTGTCCAGGTAAAATTCATCAGAAAAAAAATTAAAAATAAAATTTCTACACAAATATTGTCACCATCTTCAAAATTACATCGCGGGCCCTCGCCGGTGGTACAGAGTTTGTGAACTGCCGCTGAGATCTTCATGTGTAAGAAAAGATCGAGCACACATGCTTACTCACCGAAGTGCATTGATGATAGTCCTATCAATTAATCAATCAACTACTTTTCTTGATTTTGAAATATCGGTCCAATGGGGCGTCTGGCCGAATGAATTAGAGCATGGGCTCCCATTCGGAAGACCCGGGTTCAATCCCCAGTAAGACCATTGAGATTTTTTTTAACGGGGACATAAAGAAAAACCCTAGCCTGAACAGTTGAGAGGCGACTTCACTAGCCATTAGTGAGTAGCCATGCTTTCTGCGATCTCTTTCTTGGACATGAAGTTCTCAGCAGCAGTGCGCGAACTACGTAGCACCGGCAAGGATGCTTGATGTAATTTAGAAGATACTGCACAATTTTGCAGAAATTTTATTTTAAAAATATATTTCTAATGAATTTTGCATGGGCAGCAGCTTTCCAACCTGCTCTTCTCGATTACAGATTACTTAAAAAATAGCCCGATCACTTCATTTTGGGACGCGAACCGAGCACTTTTAGAACAGAAGATGAGCACAGTACCTCAAACTACAGAGTCGAAGAAAAAAAAGTAGGAAAGAAACCAAACTTCAGATAAAAATGGATTCTGTCGTTCAAGTGTCATGGATCAGGGCTTCAGTGTGGTCTGGTTCAGTGGAGCGGTCACAACTTGAGCACGCATGAATGATTTTGTTGGAATTAGCTAATAGAAATGTTCATTTCTCTTATAGAGTTAGTTGTAAAGTTAGAGCTAGACAACCTACTATCTTTCTCTCTCTTCTTCTTTCCCTCTTTCGATCTTTCGATTTTCTTTTCTCTCTTTTCTTCTCTTCTTTCTTCTCGCTATCGATCTTTTCTCTCTCTTTTCGCTATCGATCTTCTCTCTCTCTCCTTCTCTTCTCGCTATCGATCTTTCCTTTCGATCTTTCTCTCTTCTCTCTTTCGAACTTTCTCTCTTCGATCTTCTTTTTTCTTTTTCTCTCTCTTATATCTCTATATCTTTCTTTGCGAATCTTCTCTTTCAATCTTTCTGTCTCTCTTCGCTCTCTTGTTTCTCTTGCTTCTCTTTCTCTCTCTCTTTCGATCTTTCTCTCTTGATCTTTCTTTCTCTCGCTTTCTCTCTTATCTCTCTTTTTGCGATCTTTCTCTTTAAATCTTTTCTTCTCTGTCTCTCTCTTTCGCTCTCTATCTCTCTTTCGATCTTTCTCTCTCTCTCTCTCTCTCCTCCTCTCTCTCTCTCTCTCTCTCTCTCTCGCTCTCTAACATTCAAATTTATAATATTTATGAGGTGAGATAGATAAAGATAGATTTTCATGATTGATTTATTGAGTGAGTGAGTGGACCATTATCATTACACTTCGGTGAGTAACCATATGCATTCCGATCTTTTCTTACACAGGAAGATCTCAACGGCCATGCACGAACTTCGTAGCACCGGCGATAGTCCACGATGTAATTTAGACGATGGTGCAGATATTATGTAGAGATTTTGTTTTTAATCGTTATCCTAATAAATGTTGCCAGGGCATCGACTTTCTAACTTCACAATTGAGAACTGTCAAAGGTTTTTTTACTTGCTAAAAATAAACACGGGACCAACGTCTTATCGTCAGTCTCCGATAGGACTATGAACTCGATCTCACCTACTCGATCAAGGATCTCTGGAAAAATATCGCTGCGGACGAACACAGCCAACTCTAGATAACTAGGCCAGACAACTGACCGGGTGTTCCCTGACCTAGATCAGAAAAGGGGGCCTGAAAATATAGATGTTTGATAGAACACTGCACGCTTTTTGCAATTTTACTCAATTCTATGAGTCTGTGGTTATTTATTGGTGAAAAATATTCATAATATTGATATTCCGTATTGTTAAACTTAACTTGTTGCAGGGGCGGCTCTGTCATTAGGGCCAGTGTGGCCCGGTCCACCAATAATCGAAAAGGGAATAACTTCCCGAGGTAGTAAATACTAAAAAAACATGATTTTTCCGAAAATTTGTGTCTGGCCCACCAAGAAAAATGATCACGAGCCGCCACTGACTTGTTGCATAATATAACTTCGATTTAGCATTTTGTGTTGATTTTAAAATTAAAATGAATTCGTCTTTATAATAATAATAGCTGTCCATCGCAAGCGATGATGACAACAATCTCAGACGTGTACTGTTGCACCTCTCTGGTGTGTGCGGCGTGACTGTAGAGTCCAATCCTAGAACAGAATCCCGACCACAGGTGGGGCATACATGATCAAGGTTAGACATGTGCGTGTTGTGTGCTCTGTCTTTTCGCGCTGCTCGCTTTCTCTGTGACTCAACAATACGATCATTCTCAGCTATTCGGGTCCCTCTTTTGTTGTTACAGCGCCACATTTGGCGATCTTGCGCGAGGATTCCAACACGTGGTGTCTATATCGAAGAATTTCAGAGAAACTTTAAGAGTGCCTTTAAAGCGTTTTTTTTGTCAGCCAGCTAAACGTCTGACCCCTTCAAGCTCGCCATACATCAACTGTTTTGGGATGCGTTTATCAGGCATTCGAGCAACGGGACCGACCCATCTCAGTTGGGCCTTCTGCAACAGGGTATTGACGCTTGGGATCTTTGCTCTTGTGAGGACTTCGCTGTCTGGAATTTTGTCCTGCCAGTTTATTTTTAGTATTCTGCGTAGACAGCTTGTGTGGAAATGGTTTAATTTTCTTGCGTGTCTGCTATACACTGTCCATGTCTCGCTTGCGTAAAGCAGCGTGGTTAGCACTATGGCCTGGTAAACTTTCAACTTTGTGACTATGCTTAT
>CM036755.1:49903305-49983305 GCA_020796225.1 Arion vulgaris | reverse complement strand
AATAAAGGAAATACTTTACAATAATGTTGTTTATTTCTTGTCTTAAAACGGGTCTACAAGCAATGGATTGTCTTCATGGCACCTGGGTTTCCCATACGGCTCGGTCCTCTCGTCTGAAACGTAGCACCTGCCGAGAGTGTTGCACAAAGCATGAACTCCGTAACTCCAACAATAATGTTTGAAATCTCAGGGAGAAAAGCACATGTGAATAGAAAGACTAGATATGGATTCGAACTCCCAACCTTCAATACCAAAGACAAATGTCTTGAACAGTTCGCCGCCGTGTGGTGTCAGGGCCCACATGGAAAGCAAAGAATAGTACCACTGCGACCTTCAAGACATGTCGTAAGATCCGACTGATGTAGGACCCTAGGAAGCTACCTAGCAAATAAAAACCACCACAGAAATCGGATGTTCTGGCCTACTGTTAGGCGCATAACTGGCACAAGGTACAAACGCTCTTAGGCTCAAATCACGTACAAATCTCACAGAGTGGTAACAAGTGGTCGATATAGAGCGTTCGATGAAGAAGAAGAACATTTCGTCACTTGCCCATTTCTTGTCTAGTTAATTGCATATCCTTTACAGGATTTTTCTAGGCATTATTACGTTTAGTAGTTTGCCATTGCTTTCTGAACGGGTGTTGCTATAGTCCTTTTGTAAAATCCACGCGAAACAATTTGCAACCAAATTCTCCGCAGTGTGATTCGAACTCAGAACGTCGGGGTTAATAGACCGAGTCACTATCCCCTAAGCCACAGACGCCACCATTTCTTGTCTATGTACGTTTATTATCACATATTTATTCTGGGTTTTTTTCCACAGATATGGTTGATACAATGAGCATTCCTGCCATCATGGTGGGCTCTTTGTTAGGTCTGTTGATCTGTGTCTTGGTGGGAGCAATCGTTTACTCATTCTGTAAACGTAGGAAGATGTTTGCAGCAGATGAGGAGAAGGCCCAGCCTCCTAAGGTCTACCAAGTGAGTACATTGGGTCTCTTCCTTCTCTTATATATCTGTTTTGTCTATTTACACTCATATACTCTCTCTGTCATACACTCTCTCTGTCATACACTCTCTCTCTGTCATATACTCTCTCTCTGTCCTATACTCTCTCTCTGTCATATACTCTCTCTCTCTGTCCTATACTCTCTCTCTGTCATACTCTCTCTTCTGTCTATCTCTCTCTGTCATACTCTCTCTGTCATACACTCTCTCTCTGTCTATACTCTCTCTGTCATACACTCTCTCTCTGTCATATACTCTCTCTGTCATATTCCTCTCTCTGTCATATACTCTCTCTGTCATATACTCTCTCTGTCATACACTCTCTCTCTGTCATATACTCTCTCTGTCATACACTCTCTCTGTCATACACTCTCTCTCTGTCATATACTCTCTCTCTGTCATAAACTCTCTCTGTCATACACTCTCTCTGTCATACCTTCTCTCTGTCTATCTCTCTCTGTCATACCTCTCTCTCTGTCATATACTCTCTCTGTCATACACTCTCTCTCTGTCATACACTCTCTTCTGTCATATTCCTCTCTCTGTCATATACTCTCTCTGCCATATACTCTCTCTGCCCATACCTCTCTCTGTCATATACTCTCTCTCTGTCATATCTCTCTGTCATATACTCTCTCTCTGTGATACACTCTCTTTGTCATACACTCTCTCTGTCATATACTCTCTCTGTCATATACTCTCTCTGTCATACACTCTGTCTGTCATACACTCTCTCTCTGTCATACAATCTCTCTGTCATACACTCTCTTTCTGTCATACACTCTCTCTGTCATACACTCTCTCTCTGTCATAAACTCTCTCTCTGTCATACACTCTCTCTCTGTCATACACTCTCTCTCTGTCATATCACTCTCTCGTCATACCTCTCTGTCATACATCTCTCTGTCATATACTCTCTCTGTCATACACTCTCTCTCTGTCATACTCTCTCTCTGTCATACACTCTCTCTGTGTCATAACTCTCTCTGTCATACACTTTCTCTCTTTCATACATTCTCTCTGTCATAAACTCTCTCTCTGTCATATACTCTCTCTCTGTCATATACTCTCTCTGCCATACACTCTCTCTCTCTGTCATACATTCTCTCTGTCATACACTCTCTCTCTCTGTCATACACTCTCTCTTTCATATACTCTCTCTGTCATACACTCTCTCTTTCACATACTCTCTCTCTGTCATACATTCTCTCTGTCATATACTCTCTCTCTGTCATATACTCTCTCTGTCATATACTCTCTCTAACTCTGTCATATACTCTCTCTCTGTCATACACTCTGTCATATACTTTCTCTCTCTGTCATATACTCTCTCTGTCATACACTCTCTCTCTGTCATATACTCTCTCTGTCATAAATTATGTCTGTCATATACTCTCTCTGCCAAACACACTCTCTCTGTCATATACTCTCTCTGTCATACACTCTCTCTCTGTCATACATTCTCTCTGTCATACACTCTCTCTGTCATATACTCTCTCTGTCATAAACTATGTCTGTCATATACTCTCTCTGTCATACATTTCTCTCTGTCATTCACTCTCTCTGTTATATACTCTCTCTGTCATACACTCTCTCTGTCATACACTCTCTCTGTCCTATACTCTCTCTGTCATACACTCTCTCTGTCATATACTCTCTCTGTCATATACTCTCTCTGTCATACACTCTCTCTCTGTCATACACACTCTCTGGCATATACTCTCTCTGTCATACACTCTCTCTGTCATATACTCTCTCTGTCATACACTCTCTCTGTCATACACTCTCTCTGTCCTATACTCTCTCTGTCATACACTCTCTCTGTCATATACTCTCTCTGTCATATACTCTCTCTGTCATACACTCTCTCTCTGTCATACACTCTCTCTGTCATACACTCTCTCTGTCATATACTCTCTCTCTGTCATATTCTCTCTCTCTGTCATATACTCTCTCTCTGTCATATACTCTCGCTTATACAATCTTCCTCTCATATACATTCTCTCATACACGCTACCGCTTACACGCTCTTTCTCATATACACTCTCTGATACACTCTCTCATACACTCTCCTCATATAAACTCTCTCATTTACGTTTCATAATGTACACTTTCATCATCATCAAGGTGCGTATCCTTTATAGGACGTTGCTCTCTTTGCAGCACATCTGAAATTCACTCTGTCTCTAGCCAGTTCACCCACTTCGTCGATGGTCATGTTCATGGTTTCTTTAATATCTTGTAGCCATCTTCTTCTTGGTCTGCCTCTGCGTCCTGGGACCCTGCCTTTAATATTGTTCTTTCCAGGTGATCGTGACGTTTGATGTGACCAAAGTATCTACATTTTCTGTATAGTATGTTGTTTGAAGTACACTATGTCTCTCTCATACACGTTCCTAATGTACACTATATACACACTCTCCCCTACATACACTCTCCTCCACATACACACACTATCTCTCTCTTATGGGGTCTCTGTGGTTAAGTGGTTAAGCCCTTTGCCTTGCGAGTTGAAGCTTGTGGGTTGGAATCCGGACCGCGCCGTTCTGTTCACCAGTGCAGTTTTTAAGAGACCCTAGTATTGTTGCTGGAGTTACGGAGTTCGTGCTTTGTGTAATACACTCGGCACTTGGCGTGCCATTTATGCAGAGAGGGACCGAGCCATATGGGGTCAAACCCGGTGATATGAAGTCAATCCTTCGGCTTTAAAACTCTTTTCTTTTCTTGTTACACTCACATCAACAACACTCGATTTACACTACACTCGCTTTAAATCTGTTCGCGCGAAACTAACTCGTTTAACGAAAGATTGAAAATTTTGTTATGTATCTCCCTTCAAATAAACGTACACATGCTCTGCATGCGTTACCTCATTAGAACCTCCTCTCTCTCTCTCTCTTTCTCTCTCTCTCTCTCTTTCTCTCTATCTATCTCTCTCTCTCTTTCTCTATTCCTCTTATTTCTTTCAAACGATGTTAAAATTTATTGCAAGAGAAGATTAACTCTGCGTGCTCTATATATTTAATCTTCTAGAGGGTGTTTATTTATTTATTTTCTCATCCATCTTGACCAGCGTTTCCCAAACTGGGGTCCACATATCCCCGGAGGTCTGCGAGGTACTCACAGGGTTTCCTTAAGCGCTTGACTAAAGCATGTGTGATTGCGGGTTCAATTCCGCGGGTTGGCAGAAAAGCCACAGGTTCTCCAAATTTACGGTGTTCGTGGTATCGAACCGAAGGGTTACGATGTCCATGGCACCGAGCCGAAGAGCTGAAAGCTCAAGTGCTTCTAGATCGGGGAAAAATGCGCGTGACGAAATATTATAATCTATGACAATTAATAAAAAAAAAAAATGTTGAATATGTATAAAAACAGTGGTAAACTAATTTCGCTGCGAAATCAAAGGACCCGGATCAGACCGGAGTCTAAATGTCTGACAAGAAAACATGAAAGATTATTTGAAGTTTTCCATAGTCTGAGAACATTGTTTACTATTGTAACCCAAAGCTAATTCATTCCTGTCCATCTTCATTTATGGAAACTATTGGAGATTTGCGGCAGCAAAATGTATTTAAAAGGTGGTCCGTGTTAATGTAAAGTTTGAGAACCGCTGATCTAGACCACTTCTCTGTACAGATGATTTCTCTGCTATTGTGTAACCCAGGAAATGATAAGACCGACGTGCTATCGAGGGCCGATGGAAGAATAGCACAGCCTAGCCCCATCCAACATAAATTCTTTATTGAAGCAAAGACACTGTTTAAACAGTTCAGAAAAAATTAATGATGAAACACGTAAAAACTATGTAATATAGTTTGTTTTATTCTTCACCTTTCAACTCTAACGGGGTGGGGAAGTGGGGAGTGGGAGGGGGTTCTGCAGGCGTGAGGTTTAAAAGTTAATTGCATATCCTTTACATGACTTTACGAATCAACCCCTGCTTTTTAACGTTGTTTGGATTTTTCCAGTGGCGTCTGTGGCCTAGGGTTAGTGACTCGGTCTATTAACCCCGACGTTCTGAGTTCGAAACACGCTGCGGATAGTTTGGTTGCAAATTGTTTCGTGTGGATTTTAACAAAGGACGATGGCACCACCCGTTCAGAAAGCAATGGTAAATTACTGAATGTAATAATGTCTAGAAAAATCACAAACAGCGTTAAAAAGCTGGGGTTGATTCGCAAAGTTCTCTAAAAGATAAGCAATTAACTTTTTGTGATTTTTCTAGGCATTATTACGTTCAGACGTTTGCCATTGCTTTCTGAACATGTGGTGCCATCAACCTTTTGTAAAGATCCATGAGAAACAATTTGCTACCAAACTGTCCGCAGCGTGATTCGAACTCAGAACGTCGGGGTTAATAGACAGAGTCATTATCCCTTAAGCCACAGACACCATACAGGCGTAGAGATTATGTGCTCGAGTCTAGTTCCAAACGTACCTGGTTTGCTTCCACGTGGAGCATCGAGATAACTTTCCAGAGATCCCTGATCTCAGTGTAGGTGAGATCGAGTTAATAGTCCTATCGGAGACGGACGATAAAACGTAGGCCTCGTGTTCGATGTGAGCACTAAAAGAACCAGTGATAGTTCAAAATCGAGAAGAGTAGGCTGGAAAGCCGCTGTCTGGGCAAAATTGTTTATTCAAATATTTTAAAATATAATCCTTACGAAAATATTCCCCATCTTCTAAATTACATCTGGACCCTCAACGGTGCTACGGAGTTCGTGCAATGTCGCTGAGATCTTCATGTGTAAAAAATTGATCGGAGCACATATGATAACTCACCGAAATGCAATGATGCCGGTCCAATCCATCAATCAATTAATTAATTCTCTGCTGAAATTCACAAGGATCCCACGATTCTTCATACTGTCTCTGACAGTAGTTAGCTGTGGGTATTAGAACTGGTTTACAATGAACTATTTGGATGGGCTTCTTATGCGAGTGGTCCAGGTTCAATTCCAACAGTGGATGGGAAATATTATCACGATCATAACTTCTTTCAGACCGAACCAGCTCAATTAATGATAATATATCTCATATATATGTACATGGGACCTATGTTTTATCGTCCGTCTCCGATAGACTCGATCTCACCTACACTGAGATCGGGGATCTCTGGAAAAAATATCCAGATTGTCCACGAGGATCGAACCTGGTACCTTAGGCACAGAGTCAGCACCTTACCTCAACGCCACCGAGAGCCCGGTGTCTCTGTTGTGTACAGGTTATGTGCTCGTCTCTCTTGCGAGAGACAGTAAAGAAATATTATCTATTGTCTTTTCCCAGGTGCAAGATGTAGTTGGCTGTCCACTCTTGCCATTCTTTTCTTTTTCTTCTCTTCCACCGTTTCTTCTTTATAGAAGTGTTGGGGGTGAAACGTAGTGATCTTGTGTGTGTTTGTTTTAAGGCACTTTGTAAGCTGATATTCATGTTCGTAAGGCTGTTCTTGATGCCGTCGTTCCATCTTTGCGTGGTCTTCCTCTTGCTTTGTACTCATTATACTTTTTCTGTGTGGTCGTTAAGCGTAGGAAAGAGAATTATTAGAACTAAAAAAGAAAATCACCCTGCATAGAAAATATATCGACAAACATACGCATGAATAAATTAGTGGTATTAAATTGTGAAAATAGAAGAGTATTATATTACACAGATTGAGTACAATATTATATTACACAGATTTAGTACACAATATTCAAATAACTGGTGTTTTGTATCAGGAAGATACTGATCCGATTTTTGAATTAAACATTTAGAAAGGATTACGATGTCGTCTCGCCCGTGTGTTGCCGGGGCTTCTAAGGGGATCATAGAATATTAACACTGCGACCTACAATGCATGTCGTAAGAGGCTACTGGGGTAGGGGCCTAGGGAAGCTACCTAGTAAATAAAAAGCGTTGCAGAAATCGAATGTGCAGGCCTACTTGTATGCACATAACTAGCGTAACGTGCAATCGCTCTTAGACTCAGATCACGTACAAGTCCCAAAGAGTGGTTTAACAAGTGGTCGATATGGAGCGTTCGAAGAAGACGAAGAACAAGAAGTCATTATCCAACTGTCGCTGGCATGTGTTAGCTTATCCAGTGTTAGCTTATCCAGTGTTAGCTTATCCAGTGTTAGTTTATCCAGTGTTAGCTTATCCAGTGTTAGTTTATCCAGTGTTAGTTTATCCAGTGTTAGTTTATCCAGTGTTAGTTTATCCAGTGTTAGCTTATCCAATGTTAGTTTATCCAGTGTTAGCTTATCCAGTGTTAGCTTATCCAGTGTTAGCTTATCCAATGTTAGTTTATCCAGTGTTAGTTTATCCAATGTTAGTTTATCCAATGTTAACTTGTCCAATGTTAGTATGTCCAATGTTAGTTTGTCCAATGTTAGTTTGTCCAATGTTAACTTGTCCAATGTTAACTTGCCCAATGTTAGTTTGTCCAATGTTAGTTTGTCCAATGTTAGTTTGTCCAATGTTAACTTGTCCAATGTTAACTTGTCCAATGTTAGTTTGTCCAATGTTAACTTGTCCAATGTTAGTTTGTCCAATGTTAACTTGTCCAATGTTAGTATGTCCAATGTTAACTTGTCCAATGTTAGTATGTCCAATGTTAGTTTGCCCAATGTTAGTTTGTCCAATGTTAGTTTGTCCAATGTTAATTTGCCCAATATTAGCTTGCCCAATGTTAGTTTGCCCAATGTTAGCTTATCCAATATTAGCTTGCCCAATGTTAGTTTGCCCAATATTAGCTTGCCCAATGTTAGTTTCCCCAATGTTAGCTTGCCCAATGTTAGCTTATCCAATGACCAACAAAGTACAGAATGACCTAAGACGTGAAGAATGATCATCCCATCTGGTCAAGTTATATGTTTGGTAAAAACAATCACCCTCCAGCTATATTAGTAAGAGAGAGACAGAGTGATAGAGGGAGGCAGTCAGAGATAGAAAGAGAGAGAGAGGAGAGATGCAGAAAAAGAGAGGGGGGGGATAAACATACAGAAATGGAGAAAGAGAGAGAGAGAGATATATATAGACATACAGTAAGAGAGAGAGGGAGAGGGGGCGACATGCAGAAATAGAGAAAGAGAGAGAGAAGGAGAGAGGAGAGACATACGGGCATAAAGAAAGTGAGAAAGCGAGGGGAGAAATATAGAGAAAGAGAGAGAGGAGGAGGGGGCATACATTAATAGCGAAAAGAAAGAGAGACATACAGCGATAGAAAAGATAAATAGAGGGAGAGAGACAAATCGAGAGATAGAGAGAGGGAGACAGAGATAGAGCAAGAGAGAGAGAGGGGGTATACAGAAATGAGAAAGAGAGAGAGAGGAGAAATATAGACGGAGAAAGAGAGAGAGAGGAGAAATATAGACGGAGAAAGAGAGAGAGAGAGGGAGAAATATAGACGGAGAAAGAGAACGAAAGTGTTTTAAATAAGAGAAACTAAATTGACTACATTGTGAGCATTAAAGGCTAATACACCCATAAAATACGTCACTGGTTGCTTAGCAACCAGACTATGTTGTTAATATAATCAGAAGAAATGAGAATGGGTACAGAGCATAAACATATATATATATATTTAATTTGTTGTGGAGGAGGCGGTATATATAAATGTCGTTGAGAAATATTGTATAGCATTCTCTTTTCTCTCTCGCGATCACCGATCAGAGTGATGTACCAGATTTCCCCGTAAATTCTCTTATTCATGTGAAAATATGATTCATGCAGCCTTAGCATAGGTGTGTTTCGTCACATCTTTAGCGCCATTTGGAACTCTGGTGCTTATCCTTTGGCAATGTGTCCAGTTTTAGCCAGCGTTTACTGGGTTCGTTCTCTGTTAGCCTTTGGCTGTCCCCAGCCGACCTGCAAGGTAGCAGGCTTATACCGTTCAATACCGCATTCACACACTTTACAAAGTTTAACTGCTGCTGTACTCCTACAATGATTTCACTGACAGCTAAGCAACAGATGATCAACAGCATTTTCATGCCTACTTTATTCTACCAGAGCCAAACATGGACAATGAGCAAAGCACAGTCACAAAAATAACTACATGTGACATGCGTTGCCTGCGAAAAATTACCAACAACACCAGACAAGACAGTCATCAATATCAGCATAAGAAATAAAGTCGGCACAGAACCTTGCTTGAATTACATTGAGAAAAGAAGAATGAAGTGGATTGGCAATGAATAAGAATTCAACCAAACTCAACTGTATACAGAGTCTTCTACAACAAAACATCAGAAAAGAAGGTGAGAGGAAGACCACGAAAAAGATGGTTAAATGTAATAGCAGAATCCTGTCAAAGAGTAAAAATAACAATCACCCAAGCCACCTGAACAGAGCAAGACAAAAATAGAAAACCACGTCACTGGGCAAAAACCCGGTGGCAGTGTGACGACACTGGGCAACAACCCGGTAGCAGTGTGACGACACTGGACAACAGCCCGGTGGCAGTGTGACGACACTGGACAACAGCCCGGTGGCAGTGTGACGACACTGGGCAACAACCCGGTAGCAGTGTGACGACACTGGGCAACAACCCGGTACCAGTGTGACGACAAAAGAAGAAAGAAAAGAAGAACTCCTGCAGTACGACAAGCCACCTGATAAACCATTCAGGTAGTATCAATTTTCATGTAAGTTAGCTCATGAACCAAACGATTTAATGGAAGAAAAAAATTGCAACCAAGAGTTTATTAATCCTATATGCTGACGATACAGTGTTACTGTCAATATCACAAAAAGAGATTGATAAATTATTAGGGGAAGTAAAAGATAAAAGCGAAAAACAAAATCTATATCTCATTGTGGCAAAAATAATGACAACATAATGATAATGTTAAAACGAACATGACGAAATATATTTTTATCAATGGAGAGAAAGTAGAACATGTGAACAGTTTTGAATATCTTGGTTCAGTACTAACACCAGATGGAAGTGGGATGAAGGAAATTAAAAGAAGAACAAACATGGCTTTACAAAAAAATAAACAACTTAAAACAGTATCGAAAGAAACTGATAAGAAAACAAAGATCAAAATACTAAGAACATGCATATTCCCAGTGGCAACATATGGGTGTGAAGCATGGACTTTCGAATATAAGTGTTACAGAATAGTTCTCCGTATATCTTGAACAGAGAAGAGAACAAATAGATCTATCCAGAAAGAACTCAAAATCAAAGAAAACTGACTGATGCTACAAATAAGAAAGATAAAATTGAGATATTTTGGACATATAAAAAGACATGAAGGGCTGAGAAGACCATCATGGAAGAAGGCATACCGGCAAAGAGAAGAAGAGGAAGACCACAGAGAAGATGGATTCGGGATGTAACTGATGGTTTCAACATGATGGCTGCAGAGGCAGGACATCTGGTCTATGAGAGAGAGAAATTTCGGATTACTGTTGGGGTGGCAAAGTTCTGCTCAGGACAAGCTATTTGATGATGATGAGGATGGTAAGAATTAAAGAGGTCAAGGGTTGACTTCTTAGACACGCCACGTGGATCCCATCACACTGTAACATAAGTGGAAAAGAACATGTCGACAAACTAAAGAAGGTGGGCGACTACCTCAGACTGATCTCGAGATCAGTTATGAGGAAGCCATAACAACCTTCGGCTGGCACTATAGAGACAAATGGACAAAAGAACATCCTCAGCATAACAACAGTGACGGGTACTATGGTCTGACTCGTAGCGAACAAGTTGCCATACTCCGCCTCCGTACCGGCCACAACAAGCTACGCGCCCACATTTTTCACAAATTTAAAATTGACACAACTAGCCTGTGCCCCTGCAAAAGGCGGACATGATGGCAGAACACGTTCTGCAAGATTGTCAACTGATAGCAGGCATAAGAAAAGAAACCTGACCTCAAAACGCAGAGCTTCGCGAGAAGCTGTACGGAGGAACGGAGTCCCTTAAAAACACGGTAAAATTCATGATAAAAGTTGGTTCATCAGTCAAGACCGGGATCGCAAGAGAGAGAGAGACATGCCACTACTTAGACATCCAAACATCTCACTGACAGCTAAACAACAGTTGATCAATACCATCTTTATACCCACTCTATGTTACCAAGCCAAACATGGACAATGAATAAGAAACATACACAGAAAATAGCAACATGCGAAATGAAATGTCTCCACAAAGTCACCAACAACACAAGAATCGACAGAGTAACGAATACAAGCATCAGAGAAAGGGTTGGAACAAAACCGTGCTTGAATTGTACAGCGAAACAGAGAATGAAGTGGTTTAGTCACTTAGTAAGAATGCGAACAGACCAAACTGCCTATGAAGCTTTCCATAACAGAATATCAGGAAGGAAGGCGAGAGGAAGACCGAGGAAAAGGTGGATAGATAACGTAGTTGAATTCTGCCAGGGACTGAAACCATAACACAAGTCACAGAGAAGCGCAAGACAAATACATAAAACCACGACACTGGGTTAACAACCGGTAACAGTGTGCTGACAAAGAATTCGCCAGGACTAAGAAACCATCACAAGCACCAAGAAGCGCAAGACAAATACATAACCACGACACTGGGTTAACAACCCGGTAACAGTTGCTGACAAAAGCAGAGAAGCGCAAGACAAATACATAAAACCACGACACTGGGTTAACAACCGGTAACAGTGTGCTGACAAAATAAGAAGCAGACGGGTTGACGTTATTGCACCAGTTTTCCTTATATTAGTCAGTTGTTTTTCCATATAAATATTCATTGACTTAAGATGTCAAATGTTACAACACATACCATCTACCAAAACGTATACGCCTAACTAAATGCTCAGTGACCGTTTTGGCAACCACTTGCGTGATATACGTCAATGTTCGTGACCCCTGTACCACCCACTTCAATGAAACTGACCATTTGGGAGCTCGTGATGTCCAGGTCACCGCCACCCGATCATGTTCCTCTGATGATCGAAGTCGATTTGCTCTAGAGAATCGTTTTATTTCTTATATGGTACCTTGCGACCTCATGGATTCAACCTCTACATTCCTATGCTTCTTAGTACTGTCTCTTCTCATGCTACCATTTTTATATGTGTAGTATAGTTAAAATGTATATATATATATATATACATTTTTATTGTTTCTCTTCTTTTTCCACTTGTAGTTTTTTTGCATTTATTTCGTTGTTCTTTTTGGCTCACAGATTTTTATTTTAGGACCGTTGGGATGTTGCTATCGTAGTCTATATGTAAGTAGGAACCCTTTATCCTCGTGGTAGGTTTGGTCAATACAGTGTTAGGCCTGTATTTTCATTGACCGTCGGCACACAATGGGTGATGTGGTCAGCATCACGCCGGCCGACTTTACTTTCCCAGAGCATGTCTGGTACCCAGTTGAGGCTGGGTCGACCTGAGAGCCGTCGTGGTCGGGAAAATTTCACGCGCATTACGGGAGCTGAACCCAGACCACCAGCCTTGCGGAGCGAGTTCACTAACAACTACGCTACAGCGGCTCTCAGTCTATATGTAGTGTGCTGTGAAATGTGTCACCCTTGGTGTATCTTTTGCTTGATAAAGGCCTTTTGGTCGAAACGTTGCTATGTATTGTTATTGTTTTTGTATTTTGTAAAACTACAGTACTTTGTTATTACGTGTTTCGCCATTGTTACATAGTTTTACTGCAGTCTTCCCTTATATCGCTAATATTATACGCCTAATCACCTTACATACACATATATATACTGACTCAACACACACATACACTTACTGAGGACACAGCATGCACCAAAATACATTCACACGAGCACACACATATCCTTGCATACACACAAAAGCAACACAAAATACTTACAGACACCAACATCTACCTTTGTCATGCGTATCATCATACACTAATTCCTTTCCGTTGCTCGTAGCATAGGCCTCAACAGTTGTTCGCCACTGTTATTGGTTTCTGACCGTTCTCTTGATGGTCTCCCAGGATAGTTGAGCACTCTTCAGTTCCTCATGAAGACTTCATTTCCAGGTCTGTTTAGCGCATCCTCTTTTTCGTTTTCCTTGCGGGTTCCACTCAAGTACTTGTCTAGTGACACTCGACTGAGTCTTCCGTAGGGTATGCCCCACCCATCGCCATTTTCTCCTCTTGACCTGGGTCATCATGGGTTCATATCCGGTTCTTAGCCACAAGTCTGTGTTTGCAACTCTATCAAACCATCTGAGCCTGAGAATCCGCCGAAGACATCCGTTGACAAAGGTCTGAATCTTATTTGTATTTAACTTTGTGACACGCCACGTTTCTAAGCCATACAGCAACACAGATTTCACTGCAAACACTCCCTCTCACAAATATACTCACAAACGAAAACAAACACCCATATTTATCCACAGACCACCAAAAAAAACCACTTAATCTTTAAAGCACGCCTTTAGATCACTTTAAACCACCACGCAATTAGATACTCCATTGATATATTTTCACACTTTTCCAGCCTTAATTATAGTTTTAACATGCATTTTCACATCTGAACAGCCTGAACAGATCATCCGCCAACCCAGGAAATTCCAAATTAAAGGGGATTATTATGAAACCAAGTGAAATGTTTTAGATTGAACGTTAAATACACCATCATTACGTAGGTGCCATATTGGCTAAATTTTCCCATCATTCGTTCTGTTTCCGGTTGTGAATGATCTCATCGTTTGATAGAGAAGCTTATATAAAAAGGGAAAATGCACTCAGTGATGCATTTCAAATTGATTGTTTCATATTATTTTGTGAGATCTTCCATGCAGTCATGGTTATCAGTAAATTATAAATTCTTCTTCTTCTTCTACTTCTTCCTTTTTTAGTTCTTCTTCTTGATTTTCCTTTTTATTTGTTTTCTCTCTTTTTTTCTTCCTTTTCTGGTTCTTTTTCTTCTCCTTTCATCCTTCTATGTTTCTGCTTTATCTCCTATTCTCCGTCTCCTACCTACCTTCTATGTTTTTGTTTTATATCCTTTCTTCTCCTTCCTTCCTTCCATGTTTTTGTTTTATATTCTCTCTTCTCCTTCCTTCCTCATGTTTTGTTTTATATCCTCTCTTGTCCTCCTTCCTTCATGCTTTTGTTTTATATCCTCTCTTCTCCTTCCTTCCTTCTATGCTTTTGTTTTATATCCTCTCTTCTCCTTCCTTCCTTCCATGTTTTTGTTTTATATTCTCTCTTCTCCTTCCTTCCTTCCATGTTTTTGTTTTATATCCTCTCTTCTCCTTCCTTCTATGTTTTTGTTTTATATCCTCTCTTCTCCTTCCTTCCTTCTATGTTTTTGTTTTATATCCTCTCTCTCTTCCTTCCTTCTATGTTTTTGTTTTATATCCTCTCTTCTCCTTCCTTCTATGCTTTTGTTTTATATCCTCTCTTCTCCTTCCTTCCTTCTATGCTTTTGTTTTATATCCTCTCTTCTCCTTCCTTCTATGTTTTTGTTTTATATCCTCTCTTGTCCTTCCTACCTTCTATGTTTTTGTTTTATATCCTCTCTTCTCCTTCCTTCCTTCTATGCTTTTGTTTATATCCTCTCTTTCCTTCCTTCCTTCTATGCTTTTGTTTTATATCTCTCTTCTCCTTCCTTCTATGCTTTTGTTTTATATCCTCTCTTGTCCTTCCTACCTTCTATGTTTTTGTTTTATATCCTCTCTTCTCCTTCCTTCCTTCATTGCTTTTGTTTTATATCCTCTCTTCTCCTTCCTTCCTTCCATGTTTTTGTTTTATATTCTCTCTTCTCCTTCCTTCCTTCCATGTTTTTGTTTTATATCCTCTCTTCTCCTTCCTTCCTTCTATGCTTTTGTTTTATATCCTCTCTTCTCCTTCCTTCCTTCCATGTTTTTGTTTTATATTCTCTCTTCTCCTTCCTTCCTTCAATGTTTTTGTTTTATATCCTCTCTTCTCCTTCCTTCCTTCCATGTTTTTGTTTAATATCCACTCTTCTCCTTCCTTCCTTCCATGTTTTTGTTTTATATTCTCTCTTCTCCTTCCTTCCTTCAATGTTTTTGTTTTATATCCTCTCTTCTCCTTCCTTCCTTCTATGTTTTTTGCTTCTTTTTCTATCTTCTCCTTCTCTTTAATTTGTTTAATGTTTTTTTCTTCCTCTCATCTTTTAATCGTTCTTCCCCTTCATTCTTTCTATGTTTCTTCTTCGTTTTCTCTCTTCTCCTCTCTTCTAGTCCCTTCCTTCTATGTTTATACTTATTCTCCTCTCTTCTCCTTCTTCTCCTTCCTTTCTTCTTTGTTTCTTCCTCTTCTCCTACTTCTTCCTTCTTTCTTCTTTTTCTTCCTTTTTCATTCTTCCTTCTATGTTTTTGTCTCTTCTACTTCTCATCTCTCCGAATCTATTTCTATTGTTCTTCTTCTTCTATTCTTCCACTGTTCCACAATGAGGTATTTGTGGAGGTATACGGATCTTCTGTACGCCTTTTAGTATTCATTTCACTAAATTTGTTCTTAATGCCGTCACTCTATCCTTTGCGTGGTCGTCCTCTTGCTCTGTGTTCAGTATATTTTTTATGACTCTCTCTGGTAGACTATACTAGATAGTTCTTGTCATGCCGACCATTTAATCTGTTGCTGTTTTTAAAATCAATTTTATGACCAATTATATTGGTTGTCCCAACCTCTGAAGTCGGTGGTGGCGCCCCTGTATTGCTAGGGTTCAGTCAAATGGTAAAACAGGCTTTCACGCAAAAATCAGTCAGAAGCGCTAAATCAGGCGTCATGACTAACGCCTGAATTCACAGCAGGCGAACGCAGAAGAAGAAGAAGAATTCGTTGTATTTTTTTAAATTTCTACATTTCTAATGTTATCTCTCATGGCTACAGACGCAAACATTCACCCATGCATGCATGCTCAGCGACTCTATAAACATGATGCAGAAGATCAAAGCCGGTTATGTACGAAGGCAGTGGATGCAATTAATATACAATGCGACAGTCCAGACACTTACAATCATCTTTGTCCCATGTCATTCTGGAGTGAAGGAAGGGCAATGAGAAAGCGGATGAACTAACGAGCAATGCTACGATTGAGAATGAGTCTTCTATGAACAAAAGCAACATCATCAACGCTCTAAGAGAAAATATACGCACTGAAAATTTCAACGAAGAAGATAAAGGGTATTCTCTATCTTGGTTGCGCAAGTTATGTATACCGATATGTGCGGCAAGATGGGAACAGCACGAGAGAAACACCAGTAGATACATCAGCCAGCACAGAGCGGGAGTTGTTAGTCTAAACCATAGCCAACTCTAAATAACTAGGCCAGACAACAGCCCGGGGATTCCCTGACCTAGATCAGAGAAGGGGGCTGGAAAATATATATGTTTGATAGAACGCTGCACGCATTTATTCAATTTTACTCCATTCTGTGATTCTATTGTTATTTATTGGTGAAAAAATATTCGTAATATTGATATTCCTTATTGTTAAACTTAATTTGTTGCATAATATAACTTCGATTTAGCATTTTGTGTTGATTTTAAAATGAATTCGACTATATACACCACTACTGGAAAGCGAGGTCACATGGTGTAGTTGTGGTCTGATTTCCCATAATTCTTAGCCGAGTCCGAAGGTCCATAAGTTTATAGTTGGCTCTGGTCTAAACACACTGAAATATATTCTTGGGAGGAGATCGGAGCAATTATGGGAATGTCCAATGTAGATGATCCTCACATGAACAGTGAACAGTGAACAATGAACAGTTAACAATGAACAGTGAACAGTGAACAATGAACAGTTAACAGTGAACAGTTAACAGTGAACAATGAGCAGTGAACAATGAAGAGTGAACAGTGAACAATCTGCAAAGTATTATTATACAAATGGTATTAAATACATTTTTTTTTAAATTATTCTATTCATGTGTGATTCTGAGTGGCTTGTCGGTAAATTGGCACTGTCAGACGATTCAAGTTACGTTCTCCATGTCATCGCATGTCCCAAACAAGACAAGCTCATTCAGGACATACGGCAAAAAATCAGCTAGCTGTCAAAAAAAATCAGAACTAGTCTTACAGGGGATACCAGCTCACTGTGGCATACCAGGACATGAAAAGGCTGACAAACTCGTAAGGGCTGGAGGGAGCCTAACACAACACCACCCAACACAAAGCTTTACAGAAGCAAAGACTCTCCTGAAACAATTCAGAAAAATGATCTGGAGAAAAACAAACGGAGGATACAACCCAGAGCACGACAGTATAAATACACTAAACAGAAAAGCACAGACCAAAGTCTTCAGACTTAGAACGGTACACTGCGGTCTCAGAGCACACCTTCATAGAATGGGTCTCAGGGACTCGGCTGCCTGCACCTGTGGAGCACCAAAGCATTCCCCCAGAGCCATCCTGCAAGACTGCCCCAGTCTGAGCAGTGTGAGAATGGAACCTGGCCCAACAGAAACAACACTCAAAACAAACTATGGGGACCGTGAAGATCTCAAGCGTGCCGCCCTGTTTATGACACATACCGGAGTAGTCACATAGCAAAAGTTGATCTCAGAAGAAGGCACTGTCGGAGCGGTTCATCAAACAACTTTCTGCAATGTAGGAGTTAATGTATATGACTTAACCTATCTTAATTAATGGATATGAATTAATTGCTTATCTAATCTACCAGTCAAACATTAATAGAATCGAATGACTTTACTTTTCCTGCATACTTCCAGAATCGTATGTAGCAGCCTTGAAACATATCTTCAACCCACACAGATTTTTTATTTTTTTCCGATCCAGAAGCACTTGAGCTTTTCAGCTCTTCGGCTCGGTGTCATGGACATCGTAACCCTTCGGCTCGGTGCCACGAACACCGTAAATCTGGGAATCTGTGGTTTTTTCTGCCATCCCGCGGAATTTAACCCGCACACACAGAGGGATAGTCACCCGTAGTCCAACGCGCTACGAACACGCTGGGCAGACGGGCAACCCATACAGATAAAGAAATATGTCTAACTAACTATACATAACTAGATATATATATATATCGTGCCTGGCTTTGCTCCAACATGTCTACACTCTCCTCGTCTCCCTCGACCCAAAAAAAATATTAATAAATAAACAAGCAACATTCAGACATCAGACATTCTCTCTGGGGGACCATAACTTCCGTTTGTTCTTAAGAGAAGACGAGACTTAAGATGAGAAGACAGGACATCTGGTGTACGATTTGTTGTGGGATAACTCCTTGTGATTGACTTATCTAGTCGTGTCATTTATATTCTATTCTATCTTTCAGTGCTCTCCCTTTCCTAACATTTCAATTCTTCCATTTTGAAAATTGTTTCTATCGATTCTTTCTACAATCTTTTCTTCTCTGAGAACATCTATATTATCGTGTGTTTTTCTCTAGAACATCTATATTATCGTGTTGCGTTTCCTCTGAGAACATCTATATTATCGTGTGTGTTTTCTTCTCTGAGAACATCTATATTATCGTGTGTGTTTTCTTCTCCGAGAACATCTATATTATCGTGTGTGTTTTCTTCTCCGAGAACATCTATATTATCGTGTGTGTGTTTTTCTCTCCTCTTCTTCGTTAATTTTCAATGAAGAGAAATATACTTCTTATATAAATGACCACTCCACGTGCTAGTGAGTGTGTTTAAGAGATGTTAGGGCTATTAGGAAATTATTATCTGATTCTATATGTAGTTTGCCGTGCAAAAAGTGAATTTTTTCACTTCTGTTGTATCCTTTGCTTGATAAAGGCCATTTAGCCGAAACGTTGATGAGTATTTTTATTGTTTTTGAATTTTGTAAAATAACAGTAATTTGTTTTCACGTGTTTCGCCATTGCTACATAGTTTTTCTGCAGTCTTCACTTATATCGGTGTTTAAGAGGAGTGTGTTTAACAAGCGAGCCCAGCCGTCTGCCCAGCGTGTTCGTAGTTGGACTACGGGTGACAAGCTCCCTGTGAGTGCGGGTTCAATTCCGCGGTCTGGCAGAAAAGCTACAGGTTCACCAGATTCACGGTGTTCGTGGCACCGAACCGAAGGGTTACGATGTCCATGGCACCGAGCAGAAGAGCTAAAAGCTCAAGTGCTTCTGGATCGGTAAAAAAAAAAAAAAAACCAAGCGAGCCATAGGAGCCATTAGTATGCGTACCCCTCAAGATATGTTGGGGGACTGAGCACCTATGTATCTCTCCGAGGTGCTGCGACGTCGATACAGTAATCAACAGCCAATAATCAATAACGTTCTTCTCTTCCATAATTTACTTGTTTATAGAAGTGTTGGCTAAACACGTAATAACAAAGTACTGTAGTTTTACCAAATACAAAAGCAAGAACAATACACAGCAACGTTTTGACTAAAAGGCCTTTATCTAGCAAACGATACAACAGGAGTGACGAATTTCATAGCATACTACATATAGACTATGACAGAAGCATCCCAATGGTCCTAAAATGTAAATCTGTGACCAAAAAAAGGCGTTGGGATAGAAGTGTTGCAAACAGGGAACTCTGGGATTGAACATGACAACGACAGGTGGAACAAGAAATAAGGAGCAGAAGGTGGCGATGGATAGGACACACACCGAGGAAATCTCCTAACAACATCACAAGACAGGCTCTTCGATGGAACCCCCAGGGCAATATAAGGAATACATAGGAACACCTGGAGACGGGAGTTGGAGACGGAATGCAACAAAATGGGGAGAGCATGGAGATATCTGGAAAAGATGGCCTATGGGTAGGTGGGCTTGGAAGACCTTGGTTGTGGATCTATGTCTCCATAGTGGAGTAAGGTGAAGAAGACGAAGAATAGACGTGTAGGGGAGGGAAGGGGGATTGGGGAATGTAGTGATTTTGTGTGTGTTTGATCTAAGGCACTTTGTAAGCTGTATTCATTTCTTAAGGCTGTACTTGATCGGTCCCTCCATCTTTTATGGGTCGTCCTCTTGCTCTATACGCGTTATACTTTTTCTGTGTGACTCTCTGTGAGAGCCAATAAACCAATAACCAATAGACAATATAACCAATGCAATACAATAGCAATACCAAGCAATAACCAATAGCAATAACCAATAATCAATGAGCAATAACCAATAGAACAATAACCAATAGCAATAACCAATAGCAATAACAATATCAGTAACCAATAACCAATAGCAAACAATAACCAATAACCAATAAACCAATAGCAACTAACCAATAGCAATAACCAATAGTCAGTAACCAATAACCAATAGCAATAACCAATAGCAATAACCAATAGCATAACAATAGAAACCAATAGCAATAACCAATAGCAATAACCAATAGTCCAATAACCAACATAACCAATCACCAATAGTCAATAACCAATAGTCAATAATCAATCACAATAGCAATAACAATAGCCAATAATCAATCACAAATAGTCAATAATCAATAGTCAATAACCAATCACCAATAGCAATAATCAATAGTCAATAACCAATAGCTAATAACAAATAGCCTTATAACAAATTGTCAATAACCAATAATCAGAGAAATGCTCTTTTAAAGAATATCAAAATCCTGCTTGAGTGATTTAACGGTGATGTGAGAAATATCATCAATTCTCATTTCGTATCCCAAGTGTGCAGATGTACGACTGCCAATTACGTTCCTCTCGTGAGCAGCATCGAATACAGGATTGAACACACAACCCCGTATATGTTGGATTCAATAATCGAACGCCCTATGTATTACTCTAATCTGTACCACCAGAGATATCTACAAAAGCTATTTATACGTGATGGACCTCCTCTAACAGACAGGAAAAGGGGTGAATGGAGAGCAAATGGCGCCAGAAGACCAGTAGTTTAGGGCAGATGAGGCCTGGTCAATATTGATACACAACTCGGTCTAGGAGATGGAGAACTTACGACTTCCAATTTTCTCATTTTTGTGACTGTATCCAATAGTGGGAAATGCATAGGCGGAAATTGTGGGTGGGGCTGTTTGTTCTTAAGTGAAGGTAGGGGAATTGGTATGATTAGTGTGGGTAGTGAGTGTATGTTTGTTGTTACTGAGGGGGGAGGAGTGTACATTTAGTGTCGGTGAGGATACGTTTCTGGGAGGGAGGAGAGAATGGGATGCAGGGCCGTGCGGTATACTATTTTAATATATTTTCTTAGCATGATGCTAAGAACTTTTCGAAATTCCACCCCCTTAAATGTTTTTTCTTTTAAATAATAACTTTCGATTGTTTTTTTTTTCTTCACTCCTGTTTTGCCTCACAGCGTCAAGTCAAGAAGAGATTTCTAAAACGGCCCTTGAATGCCTTCGTATATAGTGTCTTTCGTCGCCTCTGTTATCTCTGAGGTTCATTTTTGCGTGCTCGACCTTTTGTTTGTACCGATTGTATCGGAGCATAGCATTTAATTTTATTTAATTTGTTGTTTCTTGATGAAGTCTAATACTGATGTTGTACCCACTTTTTTCCTGATGTCATCATTTCTCAACCGGTCTCTTCTTGTTACACCCAGCATTCTGCGTAGACACTTCATCTCTGTCTTGACTATTCCGAGTCGAACTGTTGTATTAATTGTTTTGTGGGATCAATGGTTATGACATTTTGCTCGGGTACGAAACAAAGTAAAGCTCATTTTTTTAATATCCCTGCCATTTTCATAAGAGTACGTATTATATTAGATTTTGAAATAAAAGCAAACCTCCATTATACATCATCAGACCAGTTTTTAATGTGAAAGTTAGCTAAATAATATCAAAATTATACAGAATATGTCACCAGTGTTTGCTACTTTCTAATCAATTCAATTAATGAGGCGACGGCCGTAATTTTGTATCCATTTTGCATTTAAGTTGGTAAAATTTATGTTAACTAATGCAGAACATATGATCATCTAATAAATAATTGTTTAAAAAATTAATTATAAATTTTCTTGATGTCTAATCTCGTTCGGCCGTCGTGATGCTGACCACATCACCCATCGTGTGCCGACGGTCAATGAAAATACAGGCCTAACACTGTATTGCCTATATACCACGAGGTATGAAAGGGTTTCTTTACTTTACTTACTAATCTCGTTGACTGAAGCGCACCTCATTTCCCACATATTATTTTGTAGAAACGCCCAAATTGCTCCTGCCAAAATCACAAGTTATGTGATAAAATGGATTCTAATAACTCAGATTACTGTCCTTATGAAGACACTAGTGATTCTTCAAATATCTGTGCTTGTGTCAGATGAACATTCTGTGCTTGGGTCACTTTGAGTCTGTTTGCAAGATGCTAGATAACATTTTTCCTGATTATTTTGTCTATCAAATATCATTGCCTACTCATTCATATATTGTTTCAATAATATCTTTTACTTGCAATGTTTAGAAATTATATACCTATTTAATGTTTATATATGCTACTATAAGTGTTAGTTCTGTATGGGCTGCTTACTAGACCAATTCTACATTATTTTCTCTTGAAGGCCATATTTATTGACTTTTTCTTTAAAATATGAAAATATTGATATTTTATAAATTTCATGATTATTGCCTTTCATATTTTCATATTTCGTTCATTCAGAGAATTAATGGTAATGTCCAGAATATAATTGAAAAAGTTTATTTTCGTTATATTCTCCTCTGTTAAGGATTCATGGACAACTTCTTCATAGTCAAATTGGTACTTTTTTCTTCTGTCTCTAACTTCAGTTTCGGCTGGAAATTCTGTCCTGATTCAAGATTCTCTGCAATCTCATTATCAGCAATTTTCATCTGATCATATCCAGATTGTCTATAACTTTTCACTTTTTGTATGGTTTCTGATAACATCAGTACCACTAGCCTAAGAAATGAGTTCGCTATCTACTACACTAATGCGGCACTCTGAGGTGAGGAGGGGGGGGATGAGTATTGTTGGTGAATGTATAGTGCCGTGAGTATGTTTTGGATGTTTCATAATATGACCGACAGGGTGGACTGTTACCATCAAATAGCTTGTCCTGGGGTCAACGGCGCAATTCTAGGGACAGCAACGCGCCAGGATTAGTGAGCTGACACTAATAAAGATCCTACCCCACCTCCACGTGGTGACCCTGGAAACAGAAAGAGGATACTGCCTGGCTAAGTGAGTAGGGATCGAGGGAGAGCTGCTCTGGTTTAAGTAGTGATGCAAGAGCAGTTACACTATACGATATCTACTCGCAAGATGAACGAGAAGAATCCTATAGTGACTGTCTCTGCACATCTCTCCCGGCCGATGATAAAAAAAGAAAGAAAGAAACATAAAGGGATGAGAGGTGCACCCAGAGAAGAGACGTGGGCTCACATGGGGCGAAACTCGGAGCCCTGAGGTTGGGGGCGAATCGAGCTGCGTGTCCTGACAGTCTCGAGGCATAATACATGTGAGCACGGTGAGAGGCCTGATAGGCACGGTGATCGGGCACCAACGTAGAGCGAATACGCATAGGGACGACACACAGGTGAGCTCACCGGTGGGGCAGACAGGCACGGTGCGGATGGTGGAGCGACGAAAAGGCATAACAAACGCAGGAGTGAGCGGTCCACCCAAATGTGCAAAAAAAATGGAAAGCCTAGTAGGGGCTTGTCCATTGCAGTCTCGAAGATGGGGTCTCCATCCAGAGAACAATAATCGCGTTTCTCATCGCAAAGAACTACTACTACCTTTTAGTTTGATTGGGGGTAAACCGTACACAAAACTGGACGGCACGCACATCAAGTAGTCAACAACAACAAAAGACTGGTAACCTGGACAGATGACGCTCAACATCTCGGGAGGGAAGGTTGTCTAAAGGTAGCAACTCTAACAGAAAAAGAAACCTACTGCCTTGCAGGTCGGCTGGGGACAGCCCAGAGCTGACGGAGAGCAAACTCAGTAAACGCTGGTTAAAACCAGACACATCGCCGAAGGATAAGCACCAGAGCTCAAAATGGCGCTGAAGATGTGACGAAACCAACCCTCCCCTCCTCCCATGCAAAGGCTGTATGAATCAGATTTCCACATGAATGAGATTTATGGGGAAATCTGGTACATCAGTCTAAGGTGATCGCGAGAGAGAGAGCGAGAAATAGCTTGTCCTGAGCAGAACTTTGCTACACTAACTGTCCTTCGGAATTTCTCTCTCTCATTTGCCACATTCCCTCCTCTACAATAGTCATGTTCAAACCATCAGTTACATTCTGAATCCATCTTCTCCGTGATATTCCTCTTCTCCTCTTTGTCGGGATGCTTCCTTCAATGATGGTCTTCTCCGACCTTTCACGTCTTTGTATATTTCCAAAATACTTTAATTTTCTCTTTCTTATTTGTAGCATCAGTCAGTTTTATTTGATTTTTGAGTTCTTTCTGAAAATGAAAATCGTGGCATATCCAAAGGACGTAGCCATCAACCACAGTAAACGAGTCGTTGATTTTCAGGCACCACTATACGTTCGAGTTTCTTCTTTCTGAACTGCCATCGTCCTTTATTAAAATCAACGGAAACAATTTCAGAACTGTCCCAGCGTGATTCCTCATGAACGTCGGTTTAGCAAGTCACTAACCTCTAGGCCACAGAGATCTATTTGTTCTCTTCTCCATCCATGATAGACAGAGGACTCTTCTGTAACATTTATATTAAAAAACACATATATTCTGCCTTGTACACTGCCTTGTTACAAATGTCCATACTTCACACTCATACTTTGCCACTGGGAATTTGCATGCGCTTAAGGCCTCAGTCTCAGCAGAGAATACCGAAAAATGCGATTTTAGATTTCACTACATACTTGGTATCTAATTAAAGGTTAACCAGTTGTGCATACACTTCTTTAAAAAAAATTTTAATTGGTTAAATAGTTTTTGAGTTATGATGAATAGAAAATCATGATGTCTTCTTTGTATGGGAAGGAAAAACAAGTTTTATTTCTGACAAAAGTGAGCTTACCGATATACATATCGTTTAGGTATAATGAGAACCTCCCTTTAAGTTTTATTACAATGAATGATCCCGTTAAAAAATACAAGATGGCTATTGTTCAAAGCGTGCGGTCAATTTGTGGTTTTCGAACACTGAATTTTGTTTGATAAGTGATATTTTGAATTATGTCAGGCGATAAAAAGCATTTTTACCGATTCAAGAAACGTAAATTTTGTAGGAATAGGATATGAACGAGAAACGAAGCAGCAGTGACTTAAATCTAGATCAAATTGAGGGACATACATGATGTTATTGTTGATACTAAATGTTATAGTAATAGTATCATTAGTAATCCTACTAATGTTACAATCAGCAGTGAGATTAGTGACTCCTCTAATGTTAATATTCCTAGTGCCACGCCCACTCACAGTCGGTCAGTGATGAAAATTAAAAACCTCTATGACATTGATGATTCAGATACAGATTTTGAAGAATCTACATGTGAGGAAGTTTCCAGTCATTTGAATAAGTCATATATAGGTTACAGGCTAATATTTTGACCTTTGTTCCCCTACCAGTTCCATTCCATACTGATTTTAGTTGTTTAATTTTCTTTAAATGTCATGTGTGTTCTTTTAATTTCCTTCATCCTATTTCCATTTCGTTTTAGCAGTGAACCGAGATTTTCAAAATTGTTTACATTTTCTACTTTTTCTCTAAATGTTAAACATTAATATTTGCGACATTTATTTTAACAGTTATTATTTAGAGTGAACAATCTTTCGAATCCGAAAAGAAATGAATTGTTGTCATTGTTTTGTTCATTTAATGATTGATTGATTGATTGATTGATTGATTACTAGGCAAAAATGCGCACCAAAAAATCATAGAATCAGCATCTCACACTTATATATGATGAAATATGTTATACCGCCCTAAAAAGGCGTTATTACAGGCAGTAAAGGCAGTTTTAATGGGTTTTCAAAGTGTTTTTGTGTTTTTTGTGTATACACATAATCGGCGGGTGGGGGGGTCTATGTGGCTTAGAGGTGCTCGCCTCTCGTGCCAAAAGTAACCGGTTCGCTCCCTCGTGGATTCATCGGGATATTTTTCCAGAGATTCCTGATCTCAGTGTAGGTAAGATCGAGTTCCTAGTCCTATCGAAGATGGACGATAAAACGTAGGTCTCGTGTTCAATTTGAGCACGTAAAAGAATCATTGGCAGTTCAAAATCGAGAAGAGCAGGCTGGAAAGCCGCTGCCCGGCAACTCATTAGAAGCAATTAAAAATAAAACTCCTACAAAAATATCTTCACTATCTTCAAAATTACATCGGGAACCCTCGCCGGTGCTACGGATTCGTGCACTGCAGCTTAGATCTTCCTGTGTAAAAATGAGATCGTAGCACATATGGTTACTCATTTAAAGTGCAATGATGATGGTCATATTAATCAATCAATCAATTATCTCAGTAATCATTAACTATAGCAGATATATTCTTCTTTTTCTTCTGCGTTCTCACTAGATTGGGATTTCGGGTTCTCTAATGAAGGCAGCCGTCTGCCTCAGATTATCACACGCCAACAGTTTGTCTTCGTCTCACTAGATTGGATTTCGATTCTCTATACAGGCAGCGTCTCCTTAGATTATCACACACAGTTTGCTCTGTGTTCTCACTGATTGGGATTTCGGTTCTCTAATAAAGGCAGCCGTCTGCCTCAGATTATCAGCCACGCCATACAGTTTGTCTTCTGTGTTCTCACTAGATTGGGATTTCGGATTCTCTAATAAAGGCAGCCGTCTGCCTCAGATTATCAGCCACGCCATACAGTTTGTTTCTGATTCTCACTAGATTGGGATTTCGATCTCTAATAAAGGCAGCGTCTGTCTCAGATTATCAGCCACGCCATACAATTTGTTTTCTGCGTTCTCACTAGATTGGGATTTCATTTCTCATGAAGACATCCGTCTGCCTAGATTATCAGCGCGCCAAGGTTCAGTTCTTACTAGATTGATTCGATTCTCATAAAGATCCGTCGCAGTTTACAGGCCAGTTTGTTTTCTGCGTTCTCACTAGATTGAGATTTCGGATTCTCTAATAAAGGCAGCAGTTTGCCTCAGATTATCAGCCACGCCATACAGTTTGTCTTGGACGCTAGTGTAAGGGGGCCACCTCTTTTTTCTCAAGTCTGCATACTGGGGCAGTTCTGTAGGATATAATTCCTATGATTTCTGCTTCCCGTTAGTGTCGACCTCTTCCCGCAGTAAGTTTTGGCCACCCTCGTGATGGAAGGTCTGACATTCTTACTGCATGGCTAAATCTCCGAGGCAGATTGGCGACCGTAGAATCTGTTATCCCATTCCTCATTGTGAGAGGTCGTCGCACCATGTTATGCGCCTTACGGCCTGGTGCATCCGTTTTCTGCAAGCATTTGTTTCGGATTAGCATTCCCAAGCGAACACGTGCATCCGATTTCAGCCAAACCTCCTTACGAATTGCGTGGCAGGTAACAGTGGTTCTATTCTTTACACCCCAAATTTGGGCCCGGTAACCACTCGGGCGAATCACTCAATGAAAACAAAAACATAAATAACACACACACATAATCAAGCCCCCATTACATATTCGTAAACATTCAATCGGAAAAAAACCGCATATGTTAAAAAAATACAATTTACCTCAGATTGACATATACATAACAGAAACCACACTCAATTTTATCCAGACGTCAATTACCAATTAAATTTCTCCTTCAATTACTACATTTTCCTTTCCCTAACCGTTGCGATCTACACACTGTCAGTGCCTGCCATGTCTTGACATGCTGACCAGGGGCCAATCGACCAGGAGCCAATCTTTGTCAATTTATGGACGCCCGTCGTGATGGAGTAGCTAAAAATGGGTCGGTGGTTTCTCGGATAACTCGTTGAGATAGGATCCATTTTGAGCATTGCTTTAATCACAGATTGTCGTTACAGCTCGAGAACATGACATCAATTTCCTTTCTGTTTTTTTTAAACGCTTTCTTATATTCAATCTTTCTTACATTCTTCTTCTTCTTCTTCTTCCAACGTTCCATATCGACCACTTGTCAACCACTCTGTGTAAGTGACTTATGTGATCTGAGCCTAATAGCGATTGCACGTTGTGCCAGTTATACTCCTACAAGTAGGCCAGCACATCCTATTTCTCCGCTGCTTTTTATTTACTAGGGTAGCATCTCTAGGGCCTTCATCTTGTCTTGGATGCTACGACATGCATTGTAGGTTGCAGTGGTACTATTCTTTGCTTCCTTGAGAACCCCGGCACCACACGGGAGTCTTACATTCAATCTCTCTTGTGCGTGGCCAGGGCCCGCAATGGGAAGCAAAGAATAGTAACACTGCGACCTACAAGGCATGTCGTAAGAGGCGATTGAGGCAGCAGCCTAGGGAAGCTACCCTAGTAAATAAAACGCATTGCAGAAATCTGATGTGCAGGCCTACTTGTAGGCGCATAACTGGCACAAGGTACAGTCGTTCTTAGGCTCGGATCACATACAAATCACAAAGAGTGGTTAACAAGTGGTTGAAAAGGAGCGTTTGAAGAAAAATGAGAAGAATATTGCAATATATACTGAATTAGCCTATATACAGGCTTTGCGTCATCTTAGAAAATACATCGAGCGTGTATATCGACTCTGATGGAGGAAATGGTTAAGTTAAACTCACTGTATTCAAATGTACCTTCGTAAATGGTACCTAGATGTACGGGAACTAACAGCATATATACAATTCAACAACTAATGAAGAAACAAAGCTCCTTAGTTTGCCTGGAATTTAATCATGTCTGCCATATTAATTAATAATAGCCGTTCACCGCAAGCGATGATGACATCTGTCTCAGACGTGTGCTGATGCACCTCTCTTGCCAAATTAACTATATAATAGCTGTTCACTGCAAGCGTGATGACTCTGTCTCAGACTGACTGATGACCTCTATGCCAAATTAACTAATAATAGCCGTTCACAAGCAGATGAGACATCGACTCAGACGTGTGCTGGATGACTCTCTGCCATATTAATAATAATAGCCGTTTCACCGCAAACGATGATGACATCTGTCTCAGAGTGTGCTGTGCACCTTCTTGCCATATTAACTAATTAACAATAACTAGTTAACTAATTTCTAACTGAATAACTAAGTAAGCACTTAAGTAAATAACAGACAGGCAGATAGACAGACAGACAGGAGCGGGGGAAGGACAGATGGATAGATAGAGATAGAGAGTGAGAGGTGGGTGTGTGGGTAGACAGACAGACTGGTGGACGGACGGTCGGACTGGCGGGTGGGTGGTGGATCATTAGATGAATGAATAGATGGATAGGGAGAGAGAGATGGTTGGGTGGATAGATGGTGGACAGAGATGGGTGGACGGGTGAATTAATGAATAGACAGATAGGCGGGTGTGGGTGTAGACAGATAGACGGGTGGTCGGAGTGGCAGGTGGGTGGATGGATGGATAGATGGATAGAGAGAGAGAGAAATGGTTGGGTGGACAGACAGACAAACAGAGGTGGGTGGACGGATGAATGCGGGAGTGGGGGTAGACAGACAGACGGACGGGCGGGCTAGCGAAGGGCGGACAGATGTGCTAGAGGGGTGGATGGATAGTTTGATATAGAGAGAGTTGGTTGGGTGGGCAGACAAACGGACAGAGGTGAGTGAACTGATGAATGGATGGACACAGAGAGAGAGGTGAGTGTTGGGGTAAACAGACATACGGACGGGCGGGCTGGAGAAAGAGCGGATGGGGTAGTTGGATGAATAGATGGATATATATATATAGTTGGGTGGCTAGACAGACATTTAAAAAGTCGATTCCATTTGCGAAAGAAATAGAAAGACTAATTCATCTACCACTATTGGTGGTACACCGAATTTTAACAATATTTTCTCAACCCTGTCTGTCTAGATTTACGATTTGAAGTTGCCTTGAAGTCCAGACCAACGAGAAGATAAAAACCAATACCCTCGACGCTCTACCAATCTCGTCTACTTATCTTCATTATTAGACCTCATGGGGTATTACCTTTTTGTAGTCAGACAGTGGATTTTCTGATATCCTGTTTGTGTTCATTAGGGTAGTAACATCCTGTTGATGTGTTCATATTATGTAGTACATCTTGTTTGATGTGTTCATATTAGTGGTTGTATAGTGCCTCGGGATGCCGTTGTAGGATCTTGTTGCAGGAAATTATAAAAAATCAGACAATTAATAGGTCCTTCTGACATTTGCGGTGGTGTCTGTGGCCTAGGTGATAGTGACTTGGTCTATTAACCCCGACGTTCTGAGTTCGACTCACGCTGCGGACAATTTGGTTGCAAATTGTTTCGCGTGGAATTTTACAAAAGGACGATGTCACCACCCGTTCAGAAACCAATGGCAAACTTCTGAACATAATAATGTCTAGAAAAATCACAAACAGTGTTAAAAATCTGGGGCTGATTCGCAAAGTCATGTAAAGGATATGCAATTAACTTTCTGACATATGCACATGTGGCTCCAGCAAGATGACAGAGACACACATACTACAAGAATTTTCAACATACAGTGAAGACAGCGAAAAAAAATAGCCAATCCCCTTGTCAGCCCAAGACAAGCTGTACGGAGATGTACATGGACTACGGTTGACATACTAAGAACTTTAGAAGTATTCAAGTCCATGTCAGTCCAAGACAAGCTATAATGAGATGTACATGGACTCCGGTTAACCACTAACTACTTTAGAAGTATTCAAGTTCATGTCACTCCAAGACAAGCTATACGGAGATGTACATGAACTACGGTTGACCACTAACTA
The DNA here is from genome assembly GCA_020796225.1 of Arion vulgaris. NCBI lineage: Eukaryota > Metazoa > Mollusca > Gastropoda > Stylommatophora > Arionidae > Arion > Arion vulgaris. The sequence goes on along the minus strand of CM036755.1, from coordinate 49,952,615 downwards.
CTTTAAAAGTATACAAATCGATGCCAGTCCAAGACAAGCTATAGGGAGATGTACATGGACTACGGTTGACCACTAACTACTTTAGAAGTATACACATCGATGTCAGTCCAAGACAAGCTATAAGGAGATGTACATGGACTACGGTTGACCACTAACTACTTTAGAAGTATACACATCGATGTCAGTCCAAGACAAGCTATAAGGAGATGTACATGGACTACGGTTGACCACTAACTACTTTAGAAGTATACACATCGATGCCAGTCCAAGACAAGCTATAAGGAGATGTACATGGACTACGGTTGACCACTAACTACTTTAAAAGTATACAATCGATGCCAGTCCAAGACAAGCTATAAGGAGATGTACATGGACTACGGTTGACCACTAACTACTTTAGAAGTATACACATCGATGCCAGTCCAAGACAAGCTATAAGGAGATGTACATGGACTACGGTTGACCACTAACTACTTTAAAAGTATACACATCGATGCCAGTCCAAGACAAGCTATAAGGAGATGTACATGGACTACGGTTGACCACTAACTACTTTAGAAGTATACAAATCGATGCCAGTCCAAGACAAGCTATAAGGAGATGTACATGGACTACGGTTGACCACTAACTACTTTAGAAGTATACAAATCGATGCCAGTCCAAGACAAGCTATAAGGAGATGTACATGGACTACGGTTGACCACTAACTACTTTAAAAGTATACAAATCGATGCCAGTCCAAGACAAGCTATAAGGAGATGTACATGGACTACGGTTGACCACTAACTACTTTAAAAGTATACACATCGATGTCTGTCCAAGACAAGCTATAAGGAGATGTACATGGACTACGATTGACCACTAACTACTTTAGAAGTATGCACATCGATGTCAGTCCAAGACAAGCTATAAGGAGATGTACATGGACTACGGTTGACCACTAACTACTTTAGAAGTATACACATCGATGCCAGTCCAAGACAAGCTATAAGGAGATGTACATGGACTACGGTTGACCACTAACTACTTTAAAAGTATACACATCGATGCCAGTCCAAGACAAGCTATAAGGAGATGTACATGGACTACGGTTGACCACTAACTACTTTAGAAGTATACAAATCGATGCCAGTCCAAGACAAGCTATAAGGAGATGTACATGGACTACGGTTGACCACTAACTACTTTAGAAGTATGCACATCGATGTCAGTCCAAGACAAGCTATAAGGAGATGTACATGGACTACGGTTGACCACTAACTACTTTAAAAGTATACAAATCGATGCCAGTCCAAGACAAGCTTTAAGGAGATGTACATTTACTACGGTTGACCACTAACTACTTTAAAAGTATACAAATCGATGCCAGTCCAAGACAAGCTATAAGGAGATGTACATGGACTACGGTTGACCACTAACTACTTTAAAAGTATACACATCGATGTCTGTCCAAGACAAGCTATAAGGAGATGTACATGGACTACGGTTGACCACTAACTACTTTAAAAGTATACACATCGATGTCAGTCCAAGACAAGCTATAAGGAGATGTACATGGACTACGGTTGACCACTAACTACTTTAGAAGTATACACATCGATGCCAGTCCAAGACAAGCTATAAGGAGATGTACATGGACTACGGTTGACCACTAACTACTTTAGAAGTATACACATCGATGCCAGTCCAAGACAAGCTATAAGGAGATGTACATGGACTACGGTTGACCACTAACTACTTTAGAAGTATACACATCGATGCCAGTCCAAGACAAGCTATAAGGAGATGTACATGGACTACGGTTGACCACTAACTACTTTAAAAGTATACACATCGATGCCAGTCCAAGACAAGCTATAAGGAGATGTACATGGACTACGGTTGACCACTAACTACTTTAAAAGTATACAAATCGATGTCTGAAAACGAAAGTAGAAGAAGAAGACAATAAGAGAGGAAATAATTCACACAATAACAGATCATTATTAAAAAAAAGGTTCTCTGTGACGTAGAGGCTAGGTGCTCGTCTCTAGTGCCTAAGGGACCAGGTTCTCTGTGACGTAGAGGCTAGGTGCTCGTCTCTGTGACGTAGAGGCTAGGTGCTCGTCTCTGTGACGTAGAGGCTAGGTGCTCGTCTCTAGTGCCTAAGGGACCAGGTTCTCTGTGACGTAGAGGCTAAGTGCTCGTCTCTGTGACGTAGAGGCTAGGTGCTCGTCTCTAGTGCCTAAGGGACCAGGTCTCGCTCCTCGAGGAGTCATCTGGATATTTTCCCAGTGATCCCTGATCTCAGTGTAGCTCAGATCAAGTTCCTAGTCCTATCGGAGACGAACTATAAAACGAAGGTCCCGTGTTCAAGTTGAGAACGTAAAAGAACCCTGTGCTATTCAAAATTGAGAGGAGCAGGCTGGAAAGCCGCTGCCCGGGAACAATTCATTAGAAAAAAATATATTAAAAATAGAATTACTACAAAATATCTTTATCATCTAAATTAAATCGTTGAACCTCGCTGGTGTCATGTAGTTTGTGCAATGCCGTTGAGATCTTCCTGTGTAAGAAAGAAATTGAAACACACATGTTTACTCACCGAAGTGCCGAGAGGGGAACACCTATCATCTACGCTACAGAGACCTCTTCCCCCTTTAAGTTAACAATACGTCTTTAACTCTTTAAGTTAGCTATACGTCTCTAACTCTTAACTCTTTAAGTAAGTTAAATATACGTCTTTAACTCTTAACTTTTTAAGTTAACTATACGTGTATATTTATCTCGTACAGGTCAACGGAATGAGGGACAAGACTGGAAGTTCGAACCTATTCTCAAACAGAGTTCTTGAAGACACGTCCCATCCTGGATCAATTACCTCATTAATGAACCCAGAGACAGCAATTATGGACAAGAGGGCTGTTAAGTAAGTTACCACCTTCCCCTCCAACGTCCAGTTTGTTTGTTTGTTTATTAAGTGGTGCATCTATGTGACCACGGCCCACATATTTCAACCTAAGACTGGCATCTTTTTTGTTATGTCAGAGCATATTCACCTTTTTTTATTTGTTTGGTGCGGGATGAGTCCCTGTGGCCTGGTACTAGTGTCTAGAAAGGATTGTTTGTTGAGTGTTGTGTTTATTGTTTTCTGGTATGTGTGTATAGTCCATAGAAGGACATTTTGAGTTGATCTGGGTGTTTTTAAAGGGGTTTTAAAGAGCTTTTAATGGGGTTTTAAACTGGCTTTAAAGGGGTTTTAAAGGGCTTTTGAACTGGTTTTAAAGGGCTTTTAAACTGGTTTTAAAAGGCTTTTAAACTGGTTTTAAAGGGCTTTTAAACTGGTTTTAAAGGGATTTTAAAACAGGAGGATTGACTTAATTACACAGGGTTTTACCCCGTATGGCCTGGTCCCTCTCCGCAGAAATAGCACGCCATCTGCCGAGAGTTTTGCACAAAGCACCAACTCCGTAGTTCCGACAACAATCCTAGAGGTCTCTGGAAAAAATACACTCGTGAATAGAACGGCGTTGTCCGGATTCAAACCCGCAACCTTCGACTGCAAGGCAAGGGCTTAACCACTTAGCCACAGAGACCCACACTGGGTGTAGTCCTGAGAAGGACTTTAGTTGAGCTGGGTGTAGTTCTGAGATTAGTCTGTTACCAGGGCCACCACTTGGAAATGGGGTAGGATCTTGATCAATGCTAGCTCACTGACCCTGGCGCTACTGTATATACTTACATTATTACGCCTGCGTTCACAAATATATAATATCTCACCATTATGTATATTCTATTAAATTATTTTGTTTTTGAATGCAATCATTCTTCTTTGGTAAATGTTTTTGTTTGACAACTAGTATATCCACATTTTTATTTTTATTACAATTTCAAAAGGCAGCAACTGGACTCGAGAAAGTGAGTGATCACACAATGCACATCCTTGTCTGTAAGCTAGACACGCAACGTCAGCACATTTACAACTGTTTCTTTGTATAGCTTGCAACACTTAACACTGATGCTCGCCTGCCCAGCGTGTTCGTAGCGCGTTGGACGACGGGTGACAAGCTCCTGTGAGTGCGGGTTCAATTCCGCGGGCTAGCATAAAAGCCACAGGTTCTCCAGATTTACGGTGTTCGAGGCAACGAACCGAAGGGTTACGATGTCCATGGCACCGAGTCGAAGAGATGAAAGCTCAAGTGCTTCTGAATCAGGATAAAAAGAAGAAGAAAAAAACACTGATCAGCTTAACCCATTCATCCTTCTAAGCTGATTTACTGGCTCGCAGTATTTTTCTGAAATGTTGCAAAACCGGTATACTGTATAATTTATTCCTGGACGTGCAGGAGTCAGTAGGAATAAACGAGCTGATAGATTGATTGGCACGGTTACAATATCAGATAATTTATCCCTGAACACGCAGGAGTCAGTAGGAATAAACGAGCTGATAGATTGATTGGCACGGTTACAATATCAGATAATTTATCCCTGGACGTGCAGGAGTCAGTAGGAATAAACGAGCTGATAGATTGATTGGCACGGCTACAATATCAGATAATTTATCCCTGGACGTGCAGGAGTCAGTAGGAATAAACGAGCTGATAGATTGATTGGCACGGCTACAATATCAGATAATTTATCCCTGGACGTGCAGGAGTCAGTAGGAATAAACGAGCTGATAGATTGGTTGGCACGGCTACAATATCAGATAATTTATCCCTGAACGTGCAGGAGTCAGTAGGAATAAACGAGCTGATAGATTGGTTGGCACGGCTACAATATCAGATAATTTATCCCTGGACGTGCAGGAGTCAGTAGGAATAAACGAGCTGATAGATTGATTGGCACGGCTACAATATCAGATAATTTATCCCTGGACGTGCAGGAGTCAGTAGGAATAAACGAGCTGATAGATTGGTTGGCACGGCTACAATATCAGATAATTTATCCCTGAACGTGCAGGAGTCAGTAGGAATAAACGAGCTGATAGATTGGTTGGCACGGCTACAATATCAGATAATTTATCCCTGAACGTGCAGGAGTCAGTAGGAATAAACGAGCTGATAGATTGGTTGGCACGGCTACAATATCAGATAATTTATCCCTGAACGTGCAGGAGTCAGTAGGAATAAACGAGCTGATAGATTGGTTGGCACGGCTACAATATCAGATAATTTATCCCTGAACGTGCAGGAGTCAGTAGGAATAAACGAGCTGATAGATTGATTGGCACGGCTACAATATCAGATAATTTATCCCTGAACGTGCAGGAGTCAGTAGGAATAAACGAGCTGATAGATTGGTTGGCACGGCTACAATATCAGATAATTTATCCCTGAACGTGCAGGAGTCAGTAGGAATAAACGAGCTGATAGATTGGTTGGCACGGCTACAATATCAGATAATTTATCCCTGAACGTGCAGGAGTCAGTAGGAATAAACGAGCTGATAGATTGGTTGGCACGGCTACAATATCAGATAATTTATCCCTGGACGTGCAGGAATCAGTAGGAATAAACGAGCTGATAGATTGGTTGGCACGGCTACAATATCAGATAATTTATCCCTGGACGTGCAGGAATCAGTAGGAATAAACGAGCTGATAGATTGATTGGCACGGCTACAATATCAGATAATTTATCCCTGGACGTGCAGGAGTCAGTAGGAATAAACGAGCTGATAGATTGGTTGGCACGGCTACAATATCAGATAATGTATCCCTGGACGTGCAGGAGTCAGTAGGAATAAACAAGCTGATAGATTGGTTGGCACGGTTACAATATCAGATAATTTATCCCTGGACGTGCAGGAATCAGTAGGAATAAACGAGTTGATAGATTGGTTGGCACGGCTACAATATCAGATAATGTATCCCTGGACGTGCAGGAATCAGTAGGAATAAACGAGCTGATAGATTGGTTGGCACGGCTACAATATCAGAGGGAGCTGCAATGGACAGAAATGGCATTCTTAACGCATTGAGAAAGTCTTTCAAACAGAGCGTTTCAGGAATGTGAATCCAACTTGCTGACCAGATTGTGAGAGATGTGTGTCGATATTGGGAATGTGAATCCAACTTGCTGACCAGATTGTAGAGAGTGTGTCGATATTGGGGATGTGAATCCAACTTGCTGATCAGATTGTGAGAGATGTTGTCGATATTGGAATGTGAATCCAACTTCTGACCAGATTGTGAGAGATGTGTGTCGATATTGGGAATGTGAATCCAACTTGCTGACCAGATTGTGAGAGATGTGTGTCGATATTGGTACAGTCAGAAAAGAACGACATACCAAATATGCAAAGTGATTGATTAATGAAGAGCGAACCAGCGTGTTGGGCCGCTGGACGCTGCTGGATTTGTTAAGGCGGAGATCGGAGAACGTATGAACGTGTCCGGAGGACTATGATGATAGTTCTCGTATAACTGATAACGGATAACTTGCTAACTCAGCATGCATTGCAATATAAGAAAGAGGTAGTAATCATTTTTCGGACATGTGATGAGGAAGGGAGGTTTAGAACACATTTTGATAACTGATAAAATCGATAGTAGACGAGATAGAGGAAGACAGGAAGAGACAATTTTGGATAGACTGACTTCATGACACGGAAGAATGTCAACGTCTGAGATGATAGTAAACACCAAGACAGAGATTTGGGAAGATCCATGATCATCTACGCCAACCGGCACGGCACCATGTGATGATGATTTCAATATAGAAATGCGTTCGGAGATGGACAACAATTACGTATGGAAATTGATGAACTACACACGCATCTCACAGTTAAAATTAAGTGTGAGAACGAAAAAGAAATTGTTAAACACAGCATTCGCAGTTAAAATTAGTGTAAATAAGAGACAAGAAATTGATAAACTACACGCATCTCACAGTTAATAATGTGAGAACGAAAAGAAATTGATAAACTACACACGCAACTCACAGTTAAAATTAAGTGTGAGAAAGAGACAAGAAATTGATAACTAACACGCATCTCACAGTTAAAATTAAGTGTAAATAAGAGACAAGAAATTGATAAACTACACACGCATCTCACAGTTAAAATTAAGTGTAAATAAGAGACAATAAATTGATAAACTACACACGCATCTCACAGTTAAAATTAAGTGTAAATAAGAGACAAGAAATTGATAAACTACACACGCATCTCACAGTTAAAATTAAGTGTAAATAAGAGACAAGAAATTGATAAACTACACACGCATCTCACAGTTAAAATTAAGTGTAAGAAAGAGAAATTGATAAACTACACACGCATCTCACAGTTAAAATTAAGTGTAAGAAAGAGAAATTGATAAACTACACACGCATCTCACAGTTAAAATTAAGTGTAAGAAAGAGAAATTGATAAACTACACACGCATCTCACAGTTAAAATTAAGTGTAAGAAAGAGACAAGAAATTGAAAGAAAATGTCAAATGTAATTTATTAACATTACACACACAAAAAGATAAATTTGAATTGTGGTAACTAAAACTTGTCAATGTTTTAAAACTCGAAAAGTTACCAACAACACTAGAAAAGACAGAGGCACCAATATCAGCATAAGAAAGAAAGTAAAGACAGAACCTTGCTCGAATTACATTGAGAAACAAAGAATGAAGTGGTTCAGCCACTTAATAAGAATGCATCCAAACTCCACAGTATACACAGTCTTCTACAACAGAACATCAGGAAAGAAGGCAAGAAGAAGACAACGAAAAAGATGGTTAGATAACATAGCAGAATCCTGTTAGAAACAAAAATAACAATCACCCAAGCCACTAAAGCAGAGCAAGTCAAAATCAGAAAACCACGACACTTGGCAGTAAACCGGTAACAGTTTGACGACAAAAGAAAAAAAAAGAAGAAAACGTTTGAATGTGTTTTGCAAGGTCAATATAAAATTAGCAGTAACTGTTTAGCTTTGTCTCACTCAATATCTCTTTATATGTGTGCTGTGCTCTGTATACAACGGCCTTTGGGCCTTTGGTGTTTTGTATCTTTGCTTGGTAAACACACTCTGACCTAAACGTCGTTTTTTGCCAGTTTTATGTGCTGTGTAACATAACTTTATAACAAAACGCTGGAAGCCACAGAGATGCAGGAGGTCCCTGGCGAAATAGTTACGACGTTTGCTCGAAATTAGATTGTTGGTACGCGTGGACTTTTTCAGAACGTTCTTCGGAAAAAATAATAGGAGAGACCTGTGGGGCCTACGCGACAACCACAAGAAGCTTGACAATGGAGGTACAGGCGGTTACAGAGGCGGTGATGTGATTGGCATCTCATGACTTCTCTCCTGTTTTTTTTATACTCAGTGACTCTATGAGTATGAGTCGTAAAGTCGAAACAGGAATGGTGAGACAAAACTGGGTGGAGGTACTGGTACAGAGAGGGGTCAAAGAAATCACCTTCATTTTTGTCCCTGGGCCCGCGAGAGTCAGGGATAATAAACTAATTGATAAATTGGCTGGCATGACTACGGTATCAGAGAGAGAGAGAGAGCTGCAATGGACGGAAATGATACTGTTAACGCACTGAGAGAGTCTTTTCGAACAGAAAAGTTTCAGGGTTGTGAGTCCCGCTTGTTGACAAGACTGAGAGAGATGCGTGTCAATATTGGTACAGTCCATAAAGAACGACATACCAAATATGCAAAGAGAATGGTTAATCAACATCGAACTGGTGTGTTGAACCGCTGGACGTTGCTATAATTGTTTTACAGAAGAAAGCTGAAAATTCCATAGACAGCGAAGAAAATAAATGATGAGGTTTTAAAACAAGCCTGCACACAAAGAAACCTCAACACAAGAATGAGAATCAGACAATCAAGGTTCTTCGGGCATATAATGCGAACAGGAGGCTTAGAATATTTGGTGACAACAGGTAAAATTCAGGGAAGGAGAGATCATGGAAGACAGAGGGAGAAGTTTTTGGATGGTCTAACATCTTGGTTCGACAAAAGATTGACTTCAGAACTGATTAACTGCATCAAGGATAGAGAGTTGTGAAGAGGCGTGATCTCCTACGCCGATCTTCATTGTGTTATTCATGTATTATTGCTTTGTTTGTTATTTTCTGTGCTTATTATATTTGACAGAATTTCATCAGCAGCTGCGCGTGTTGACTGTTTTATTGTGCTTTTTCAATGATTCGTTAAATGTTCATGTCTCACAAGCAGCTATTATGCGATAGAAAACAAGCACGCCTTTAAAAAGTTCTGTTATTGTCTAATCATTCTCGCAATTAATTTCCTCTGTTACTTTATTGATTGAATGATTGATTGATTGATTGATTGATTGATCGATTGATTGATTGATCGATTAATTGATTGATTGATTGATTGATTGATTGATTGATTGATTGATTGATTGATTGATTGATAGGACCATCACCATTGCACTTCGATGAGTTACCATGCGTGCTCCGATCTCTTTCTTACACAGTAAGATCTCAGCTGCAGTGCACGAACTCCGTAGCACTGGCGAGAGTCACCGATGTAATTATGAAGATGGTGAATGCATTTTGCAGGAATATTTTGTTAAAATTTATTACTAAGTAATTTTGTTCAGCCATCTCTTCTCTAGTTTGAACTACCACGGGTTCTTTTAGGAGCTCAAATTTAACATGGCACCTACGTTATATCGTTCGTCTCCGATAGGACTAGAAACTCGATCTCACCTACACTGAGATCAGGAATCTCTCGAAAGTATATCGATGGCTCCACGAGAGAGCGAACCAAGTACCTTTGGCACGAGAGGTGAGCACTAACCTCTATGTAACAATGACCTCCCCTTCTTCTTCTATTACTTAACTTTTTGTATACGCACGTTAAGATGGTAAGGGAGAATGTGGTAGTACCCGTGAGTAGGTAATGCAGGTATTAATACTTGATAATTAAATATCCAGACAGTGCCGTGCTGTTCATGGATGCATTTTTTTTTCAGACAACCCTAGGATTGTTGCTGGAGCTACTAAGTTCGTGATTTGTGCAGTACTCTCGATAGGTGGCGTTCCACTTCTGCGGAGAGGGACTGAGTCATATGGAGTAAAACCTGGTGCAATGAAGTCAATTCTTCAGCTTTAAGCCCTTTAGGCACTTTATTTAAATATGCAGGAGGTCCCTGGCGAAATAGTTACGACGTTTGCTCGAAATTAGATTGTTGGTACGCGTGGACTTTTTCAGAACGTTCTTCGGAAAAAATAATAGGAGAGACCTGTGGGGCCTACGCGACAACCACAAGAAACTTGACAATGGAGGTACAGGCGGTTACAGAGGCGGTGATGTGATTGGCATCTCATGACTTCTCTCCTGTTTTTTTTATACTCAGTGACTCTATGAGTATGAGTCGTAAAGTCGAAACAGGAATGGTGAGACAAAACTGGGTGGAGGTACTGGTACAGAGAGGGGTCAAAGAAATCACCTTCATTTTTGTCCCTGGGCCCGCGAGAGTCAGGGATAATAAACTAATTGATAAATTGGCTGGCATGACTACGGTATCAGAGAGAGAGAGAGAGAGAGCTGCAATGGACGGAAATGATACTGTTAACGCACTGAGAGAGTCTTTTCGAACAGAAAAGTTTCAGGGTTGTGAGTCCCGCTCGTTGACAAGACTGAGAGAGATGCGTGTCAATATTGGTACAGTCCATAAAGAACGACATACCAAATATGCAAAGAGAATGGTTAATCAACATCGAACTGGTGTGTTGAACCGCTGGACGTTGCTATAATTGTTGAGGTGGAGATCGGAGTACCTATGGACGTGTCCGGAGTGCTATGATGATAGTCTCTGATTGATGCCAAGGGATATAACTGTGTAAATAGAAATTGTAAATAAAATGTTGCTTATTTCCCTTCTTTTTGATCAACCAACTGTTATCATACTAATAAGCTAACTTGGAAGTAGAACTAAGGCTGTGCTACGTTCGGAAGGCTACGTATCACTGTGGGGAGGAAGGAATAAACGTAGCCACAAAGATCAAAATTTACAAGGCCGTAGTGCTAACCATGCTGCTGTACACAAGCGAGACATGGACAATGTATAGCAGACACGCAAGAAAACTAAACCACTTCCACACAAGCTGTCTACGCAGAATACTAAAGTAAACTGGCAGGACAAAATTCCTGACAGCGAAGTCCTCACAAGAGCAGAGATTCCAAGCGTCAACACCCTGTTGCAGAAGGCCCAACTGAGATGGGTCGATCACGTTGTTCAGATGCCTGATAAACGCATTCCAAAACAGTTGATGTATGGTGAACTTGAAGGGGACAGACGTTCTGCTGGATGACAGAAAAATCGCTTCAAGGGCACTCTTAAGTTTCTCTGAAATGCTTCGATATAGATACCACGTGCTGGGAATCCCTTGTACACGATCGCCAAATGTGGCGCTGTAACAACACAAGAGGAACCCGCATAGCTGAGAATCATCGTGTCGTTGAGGCACAGAAAACGAGTTGTGCGAAAAGACAGAACACCAACACCCACATGTCTGTCCTTGATCATGTATGTCCCACCTGTCTTACCTTGATCATGTATGTCTCACCTGTCTTACCTTGATCATGTATGTCTCACCTGTCTTACCTTGATCATGTATGTCCCACCTGTCTTACCTTGATCATGTATGTCCCACCTGTCTTACCTTGATCATGTGTGTCCCACCTGTCTTACCTTGATCATGTATGTCTCACCTGTCTTACCTTGATCATGTATGTCCCACCTGTCTTACCTTGATCATGTGTGTCCCACCTGTCTTACCTTGATCATGTATGTCCCACCTGTCTTACCTTGATCATGTGTGTCCCACCTGTCTTACCTTGATCATGTATGTCTCACCTGTCTTACCTTGATCATGTATGTCCCACCTGTCTTACCTTGATCATGTGTGTCCCACCTGTCTTACCTTGATCATGTATGTCTCACCTGTCTTACCTTGATCATGTATGTCCCACCTGTCTTACCTTGATCATGTATGTCCCACCTGTCTTACCTTGATCATGTATGTCCCACCTGTCTTACCTTGATCATGTATGTCCCACCTGTCTTACCTTGATCATGTATGTCCCACCTGTCTTACCTTGATCATGTGTGTCCCACCTGTCTTACCTTGATCATGTATGTCCCACCTGTCTTACCTTGATCATGTATGTCCCACCTGTCTTACCTTGATCATGTGTGTCCCACCTGTCTTACCTTGATCATGTATGTCTCACCTGTCTTACCTTGATCATGTATGTCCCACCTGTCTTACCTTGATCATGTGTGTCCCACCTGTGGTAAGGGATTGCGTTCTATGTTGTTTTTTTTCGATCAAAAGCACTTGAGCTTTCAGCCCTTCGGTTCGGTGCCACGATCACTGTAAATCTAAAAAATCTGTGGCTTTTCTTCCAGTCCGTGGAATTGAACCTGCACTCACAGAGGACTTGCCACCCGTCGTCAACGCGCTACAAACACGCTGGGCAGACGGGCAGAATTGGACTCTACAGCGACCTTCGTACACACCAGAGGTGCAGCAACACACGTCCGAGACTGTTATCATCATCGCTTGTGATGGACGGCTATTATTATATGATTAAGACTCGTCTGAATGGCAATAGACACTAGTTGTATGAAAGCAAACCTTCCAGCAACAATCAACCAGTTTGCTATATCTGTAAGACTTGACTCTGGAACAAAGCGTCTACATAGTAAACGAACTAACCACTTCACTATGGAGACAATGGCGATAAGCAGACAACCAGAAAACCTTGCAATAAAACTCCAGAACATAGAAATTAAACAAACCAACGGGCTCTTGTTCTTCCTCGCGCTCTGCGTTAGGGTTGCTGGTTGTAATAGTCTCGAGATGGTCGTAGATCTGATTTCATTCTTACTCGTATTAGTTGACCGAACCATTTTATTTGTTGTCTTCTAGTATGTTGAATGCACGGTCTGATTTCAACGACATTTCTAATGTTCTCATTTCTCAATCTATCTCATCTCTTGTAACATTGATGGCTTTTCTTAAACAGTTCATTTCACATATTGTGATCTCACTCTCTTGGGATTTAGTTAGGGACCATGTTTGACATTGATAACAGAGAGTTGGTAGAGATATGCAATTTATCAGTTGTCGCTTGACTGCCATGTCTATGTTTGGCTGTTTGAGCGGTTGGAACAGTTGGCATGTCACCGCATTGGCTTTTGGCATCTAGTCTTGATTTCTCTGTCCCTTTTATTATCTTCTGTGAAAATCATCATCATTAAATAGCTTGTCTTGAGCAGAACTTTGCCATCCCAAAAGTCCTCCTGAATTTCTCTCTCTCATAGGCTAGATGTCCTACCACTGCAGCCGTCATGTTCAAACCATCAGTTACATCCTGAATCCATCTTCTCCGTGGTCTTCATCTTCTTCTCTTTGCCGGTATACCTCCTTCCATGATGGTCTTCTCCAGTCCTTCGTGTCTTTCATGTCCTTCATGTCTTGATATGTCCAAAATATCAGAATTTTCTCTTACTTATTTGTAGCATCAGCCAGATTTCTTTGATTGTGAGTTCTTTCTGGATAGATCTATTTCTTCTCTGTCCATGATATACGTAGGATTCTTCTGTAACACTTATATTCAAAAGCACATATTTTTTCCATTGCTCTATTAAATGTTCATATTGCACATCCATACGTTGCCACTGGGAATATGCATGCTCTTAGTATTCTGATCTTTGTTTTCTAAGAAAATACTTAACAGATATCTGAATTCTGCGACCTGCTACCTTGCAGATCGGCTGGGGAAAGCCCAAGGCTGACGGAGAGCGATGAAGATGTGACGAATCACACCAATGCTAAGGCTGCATGAATCAGATTTCCACATAAATAAGAGAATTTATGAAGGCATCTGGTACATCAGTCTAAGTGGTGATCGCGCGCGCGAGCGAGAGAGAGAGAGAGAGAGAATTTTGCGACCTGGGTGAATTTTGCACTTTTAACAAAACAATACCTATTATGAGATGTCAACACCACACAGCTTTATATATGTCATTATCATATGTCTTCAGTCCCGACATACTGCTATACAACACATTACTTTATGAGAGGGGGGAAACTTTAGCTGTTTACCTCTCGTTTCAAAGGTAATGGGTTCGCTTCCTCGTGGAGACATCTGGATATTTTTCAAGAGATCCCTGATCTCAGTGTAGGTAAGATCGAGTTCCTAGTCCTATCGGAGACGGACGATAAAAAGGTCACCTGTTCAAGTTGAACACGTAAAAGAACCCTCAAAATCGAGAAGACAAAATCTATCATTTTAAAACAATTCATACCAAATATGTCCACCATCTTCTGAATTATATCGGGGACCCTCTCCGGTGCTACGGAGTTCTTGCACTGCAGCTGAGATCTTCTTGTGTAAGAAAGGGATCGGAGCACACATGGTTACTCAAAGTTACACATGGTTGCAAAGTGCAATGATGATGGTCCTATCAGTTAATCAATCAGTCAATCAGTCAGTCAATCAATCAGTCAATTAATCAATCAATCGACCAATCAGTCAATCAATCAGTAAATCAGTAAATCAATCAATCAATCAGTCAATCAGTCAATCAATCAGTCAATCAATCAGTCAATCAGTCAATCAGTCAATCAGTCAATCAATCAGTCAATCAGTCAATCCGTCAATCAGTTAATCAGTTAATCAATCAGGCAACCATCAATCAGTCAATCAATCAATGCAGCTAATCAGTCAATCAGCAATCAATCAGTCAATCAAAGTCAATCAAATCATAATCAGTCAATCAATCAGTCAACCAGTTAATCAGTCAATCAATCAATCAATCAGTCAATCCGTCAATCAGTTAATCAGTCAATCAATCAGGCAATCAGTCAATCAGTTAATCAATCAGTCAATCAATCAGCATTACTGTATGAACAATCAATTTAAATCAAATTACTGTATGTAAGTTACATTAAAACACTTGATCTTGACAGATCTACTTTATGAAATGAGACACTAAAATACATTGTTTCAAACACTGCAGCCACAAATATCTTCAATTCATAAAATAACACTAAAATACCACATTTCATGAAATAACACTATAAATACCACAATTGCCCGAGTGGTTATCGTGGCACAAATATGGGCTGTAAGGAATAGAACCACTATTACCTGCCACGCATGTCGTGAGAGGCAGCTAAGGAGGTTTGGCTGAAATCGGATGCACGTGTTCTAAATATGTAGAAGTCAATGCGTTTAGGGACCTACCAAACCAATGTGAACGTATACACGTTCTTGGCAAAGATCAAACATATCACAAAGAGTGATTAAAATTGATTGTAAAGAACGAACACAAAGAAGAAGAAGAAGAAGAATACCACAATTCATGAAGAAGAAAAAATATAATAATTCATGAAATGGTAAGATAAAATTCCACAATTCATGAAATGACACTACAAAACACCACAATTCATGAAATGACACAATAAAACACCACATTTCATGAAATGGTAAGATAAAATACCACAATTCATGAAATGACACCATAAAATACCACAATTCATGAAATGGTAAGATAAAATACCACAATTCATGAAATGACACCATAAAATACCACAATTCATGAAATGGTAAGATAATACACTAGCCACTATTCCTAAAGAGTCCAAAGCTCAAGAATTGACTTTATTGCACCGGGTTTTACACCATATGACTCGGTCCCTCTCAGCAAGAAATGTCACGTCATCTGCTGAAAATATTGCACAAATCCCGAATTCCGTAGCTCCAGCAACAATCATAGAAGTCTCTAGAAAAAATGCACTCGTAGAACAGAACGGCGCGGTTCAGATTCGAACCTCCGACCTCCGAAACGAAAGACAAATTCTGAACCACTTACTACAGAAATCCACACTGTTTCTATTTCTAGTCTACATAGATATTCATGTTTCTTGGTAACGTCTCTGAAGAAACAACAAATAGAACAATACATCTTGTTTTTAAAAAAAAAACATTTATAATGACCCATGCTAGACTGAACCTCATTTTGATGTTCACTGGATGTATACTCTTGTCACTCAGAAATGATGGGGGGGACATTTTTGAATTGAAGTCCAATTGAATTACGTTGATGGACAAGGACAATCAATTCATTTTTCCCCAAGGTATTTCTTCCTAGACCAGCTTCAGGATTCCTGACATCAAAGTGTCTTTATTGTTTCTGATTTGAAATTTCGGGATGGGAGGGGAGAGGGTGAAGGGAGCTATGAGGTAGAGAGGGTAAGATGATTGCCTCACGGTCCAAAGGTTTTCAGTTCTTTTCCCTCCTGGAGCGATCGAATTTTATTCTTTGTTTCTTGATAACAATGTACAGTAGGTGAGATCGAGTTCCTAGTGCTATTAGATATGCGCCCGTGTGGTGATGGGGTCAGAAATAAAGCTAAGAATAGTACCACTGCGACATACAAAGCATGTCGTTAGCGGCAACTGAGGTAGGATCTGAAAGTTACCTAGTAAATGAAAAGCATTGCAGAAATCGGATGTGCTGGTCTACTTGTAAGCGCATAAATGGAACAACGTACAGTCGCTCTTAGACTCAGATCACATACAAATCACACAGAGTGGTTCACAAGTGCTCGTTATGGAGCGTTTGCAGAAGAAGTTGAAGATGATTCGACATTGAAGTAGGGGGAGAAGGTATCTC
Source organism: Arion vulgaris (assembly GCA_020796225.1). Taxonomy (NCBI): domain Eukaryota; kingdom Metazoa; phylum Mollusca; class Gastropoda; order Stylommatophora; family Arionidae; genus Arion; species Arion vulgaris. Next base: position 49,935,963 of record CM036755.1, on the reverse strand, counting down.
TGAGAAGTTGAAGATGATTGGAAATTGTGGTACGGGGAGAAGGTATCTCTGAGAAGTTGAAGGCAAGATGATCTCCTCTCGTCCAAATTGATGTAGGAGGAGAAGGTATCTCTGAGAAGTTGAAGGCAAGATGATCTCATCTCGTCCAAATTGATGTAGGGGAGAAGGTATCTCTGAGAAGTTGAAGGCAAGATGATCTCCTCTCGTCCAAATTGATGTAGGAGGAGAAGGTATCTCTGAGAAGTTGAAGGCAAGATGATCTCCTCTCGTCCAAATTGATGTAGGAGGAGAAGGTATCTCTGAGAAGTTGAAGGCAAGATGATCTCCTCTCGTCCAAATTGATGTAGGAGGAGAAGGTATCTCTGAGAAGTTGAAGGCAAGATGATCTCCTCTCGTCCAAATTGATGTAGGAGAAGAAGGTATCTCTGAGAAGTTGAAGGCAAGATGATCTCCTCTCGTCCAAATTGATGTAGGAGGAGAAGGTATCTCTGAGAAGTTGAAGGCAAGATGATCTCCTCTCGTCCAAATTGATGTAGGAGGAGAAGGTATCTCTGAGAAGTTGAAGGCAAGATGATCTCCTCTCGTCCAAATTGATGTAGGAGGAGAAGGTATCTCTGAGAAGTTGAAGGCAAGATGATCTCCTCTCGTCCAAATTGATGTAGGGGAGAAGGTATCTCTGAGAAGTTGAAGGCAAGATGATCTCCTCTCGTCCAAATTGATGTAGGAGAAGGTATCTCTGAGAAGTTGAAGGCAAGATGATCTCCTCTCGTCCAAATTGATGTAGGAGAAGGTATCTCTGAGAAGTTGAAGGCAAGATGATCTCCTCTCGTCCAAATTGATGTAGGAGGAGAAGGTATCTCTGAGAAGTTGAAGGCAAGATGATCCCCTCTCGTCCAAATTGATGTAGGAGGAGAAGGTATCTCTGAGAAGTTGAAGGCAAGATGATCTCCTCTCGTCCAAATTGATGTAGGAGGAGAAGGTATCTCTGAGAAGTTGAAGGCAAGATGATCTCCTTTCGTCCAAATTGATGTAGGAGGAGAAGGTATCTCTGAGAAGTTGAAGGCAAGATGACCTCCTCTCGTCCAAATTGATGTAGGGGAGAAGGTATCTCTGAGAAGTTGAAGGCAAGATGATCTCCTCTCGTCCAAATTGATGTAGGAGGAGAAGGTATCTCTGAGTTGAAGGCAAGATGATCTCCTCTCGTCCAAATTGATGTAGGAGGAGAAGGTATCTCTGAGAAGTTGAAGGCAAGATGATCTCCTCTCGTCCAAATTGATGTAGGAGGAGAAGGTATCTCTGAGAAGTTGAAGGCAAGATGATCTCCTCTCGTCCAAATTGATGTAGGAGGAGAAGGTATCTCTGAGAAGTTGAAGGCAAGATGATCCCCTCTCGTCCAAATTGATGTAGGAGGAGAAGGTATCTCTGAGAAGTTGAAGGCAAGATGATCTCCTCTCGTCCAAATTGATGTAGGAGAAGGTATCTCTGAGAAGTTGAAGGCAAGATGATCTCCTCTCGTCCAAATTGATGTAGGAGAAGAAGGTATCTCTGAGAAGTTGAAGGCAAGATGATCTCCTCTCGTCCAAATTGATGTAGGAGGAGAAGGTATCTCTGAGAAGTTGAAGGCAAGATGATCTCCTCTCGTCCAAATTGATGTAGGAGGAGAAGGTATCTCTGAGAAGTTGAAGGCAAGATGATCTCCTCTCGTCCAAATTGATGTAGGAGGAGAAGGTATCTCTGAGAAGTTGAAGGCAAGATGATCTCCTCTCGTCCAAATTGATGTAGGGGAGAAGGTATCTCTGAGAAGTTGAAGGCAAGATGATCTCCTCTCGTCCAAATTGATGTAGGAGGAGAAGGTATCTCTGAGAAGTTGAAGGCAAGATGATCTCCTCTCGTCCAAATTGATGTAGGGGAGAAGGTATCTCTGAGAAGTTGAAGGCAAGATGATCTCCTCTCGTCCAAATTGATGTAGGAGGAGAAGGTATCTCTGAGAAGTTGAAGGCAAGATGATCTCATCTCGTCCAAATTGATGTAGGAGGAGAAGGTATCTCTGAGAAGTTGAAGGCAAGATGATCTCCTTTCGTCCAAATTGATGTAGGAGGAGAAGGTATCTCTGAGAAGTTGAAGGCAAGATGACCTCCTCTCGTCCAAATTGATGTAGGGGAGAAGGTATCTCTGAGAAGTTGAAGGCAAGATGATCTCCTCTCGTCCAAATTGATGTAGGAGGAGAAGGTATCTCTGAGTTGAAGGCAAGATGATCTCCTCTCGTCCAAATTGATGTAGGAGAAGAAGGTATCTCTGAGAAGTTGAAGGCAAGATGATCTCCTCTCGTCCAAATTGATGTAGGAGGAGAAGGTATCTCTGAGAAGTTGAAGGCAAGATGATCTCCTCTCGTCCAAATTGATGTAGGAGGAGAAGGTATCTCTGAGAAGTTGAAGGCAAGATGATCCCCTCTCGTCCAAATTGATGTAGGAGGAGAAGGTATCTCTGAGAAGTTGAAGGCAAGATGATCTCCTCTCGTCCAAATTGATGTAGGAGGAGAAGGTATCTCTGAAGTTGAAGGCAAGATGATCTCCTCTCGTCCAAATTGATGTAGGAGGAGAAGGTATCTCTGAGAAGTTGAAGGCAAGATGATCTCCTCTCGTCCAAATTGATGTAGGAGGAGAAGGTATCTCTGAGAAGTTGAAGGCAAGATGATCTCCTCTCGTCCAAATTGATGTAGGAGGAGAAGGTATCTCTGAGAAGTTGAAGGCAAGATGATCTCATCTCGTCCAAATTGATGTAGGAGGAGAAGGTATCTCTGAGAAGTTGAAGGCAAGATGATCTCCTCTCGTCCAAATTGATGTAGGGGAGAAGGTATCTCTGAGAAGTTGAAGGCAAGATGATCTCATCTCGTCCAAATTGATGTAGGAGGAGAAGGTATCTCTGAGAAGTTGAAGGCAAGATGATCTCCTCTCGTCCAAATTGATGTAGGAGGAGAAGGTATCTCTGAGAAGTTGAAGGCAAGATGATCTCCTCTCGTCCAAATTGATGTAGGAGGAGAAGGTATCTCTGAGAAGTTGAAGGCAAGATGATCTCCTCTCGTCCAAATTGATGTAGAGAGGAGAAGTTGCATCTCTGAGAAGTTGAAGGGCAAGATGATCTCCTCTCGTCCAAATTGATGTAGAGGAGAAGGTATCTCTGAGAAGTTGAAGGCAAGATGATCTCCTCTCGTCCAAATTGATGTAGGAGGAGAAGGATCTCTGAGAAGTTGAAGGCAAGATGATCTCCTCTCGTCCAAATTGATGTAGGAGGAGAAGGTATCTCTGAGAAGTTGAAGGCAAGATGATCTCCTCCTGTCCAAATTGATGTAGGGGAGAAGGTCATCTCTGAGAAGTTGAAGGCAAGATGATCTCCTCTGTCCAAATTGGATGTAGGAGGAGAAGGTATCTCTGAGAAGTTGAAGGCAAGATGATCTCCTCTCGTCCAAATTGATGTAGGAGGAGAAGGTATCTCTGAGAAGTTGAAGGCAAGATGATCTCCTCTCGTCCAAATTGATGTAGGAGGAGAAGGTATCTCTGAGAAGTTGAAGGCAAGATGATCTCCTCTCGTCCAAATTGATGTAGGAGAAGGTATCTCTGAGAAGTTGAAGGCAAGATGATCTCCTCTCGTCCAAATTGATGTAGGAGAAGGTATCTCTGAGAAGTTGAAGGCAAGATGATCTCCTCTCGTCCAAATTGATGTAGGAGGAGAAGGTATCTCTGAGAAGTTGAAGGCAAGATGATCTCCTCTCGTCCAAATTGATGTAGGAGAAGGTATCTCTGAGAAGTTGAAGGCAAGATGATCTCCTCTCGTCCAAATTGATGTAGGAGAAGGTATCTCTGAGAAGTTGAAGGCAAGATGATCTCCTCTCGTCCAAATTGATGTAGGAGGAGAAGGTATCTCTGAGAAGTTGAAGGCAAGATGATCTCCTCTCGTCCAAATTGATGTAGGAGGAGAAGGATCTCTGAGAAGTTGAAGGCAAGATGATCTCTCTCGTCCAAATTGATGTAGGGAGAAGGTATCTCTGAGAAGTTGAAGGCAAGATGATCTCCTCTCGTCCAAATTGATGAGAGGAGAAGGTACCTGAGAAGAAGGATATTCTCTCGTCCAAATGAGAGAGGATTTGAAGGCAAGATGATCTCCTCTCGTCCAAATTGATGTAGGAGGAGAAGGTATCTCTGAGAAGTTGAAGGCAAGATGATCTCCTTTCGTCCAAATTGATGTAGGAGGAGAAGGTATCTCTGAGAAGTTGAAGGCAAGATGATCTCCTTTCGTCCAAATTGATGTAGGAGGAGAAGGTATCTCTGAGAAGTTGAAGGCAAGATGATCTCCTCTCGTCCAAATTGATGTAGGAGAAGAAGGTATCTCTGAGAAGTTGAAGGCAAGATGATCTCCTCTCGTCCAAATTGATGTAGGAGAAGAAGGTATCTCTGAGAAGTTGAAGGCAAGATGATCTCCTCTCGTCCAAATTGATGTAGGAGGAGAAGGTATCTCTGAGAAGTTGAAGGCAAGATGATCTCCTCTCGTCCAAATTGATGTAGGAGGAGAAGGTATCTCTGAGAAGTTGAAGGCAAGATGATCTCCTCTCGTCCAAATTGATGTAGGAGGAGAAGGTATCTCTGAGAAGTTGAAGGCAAGATGATCTCCTCTCGTCCAAATTGATGTAGGAGGAGAAGGTATCTCTGAGAAGTTGAAGGCAAGATGATCTCATCTCGTCCAAATTGATGTAGGAGGAGAAGGTATCTCTGAGTTGAAGGCAAGATGATCTCCTCTCGTCCAAATTGATGTAGGAGGAGAAGGTATCTCTGAGAAGTTGAAGGCAAGATGATCTCCTCTCGTCCAAATTGATGTAGGAGAAGGTATCTCTGAGAAGTTGAAGGCAAGATGATCTCCTCTCGTCCAAATTGATGTAGGAGAAGGTATCTCTGAGAAGTTGAAGGCAAGATGATCTCCTCTCGTCCAAATTGATGTAGGAGAAGAAGGTATCTCTGAGAAGTTGAAGGCAAGATGATCTCCTCTCGTCCAAATTGATGTAGGAGAAGGTATCTCTGAGAAGTTGAAGGCAAGATGATCTCCTCTCGTCCAAATTGATGTAGGGGAGAAGGTATCTCTGAGAAGTTGAAGGCAAGATGATCTCATCTCGTCCAAATTGATGTAGGAGGAGAAGGTATCTCTGAGAAGTTGAAGGCAAGATGATCTCCTCTCGTCCAAATTGATGTAGGGGAGAAGGTATCTCTGAGAAGTTGAAGGCAAGATGATCTCATCTCGTCCAAATTGATGTAGGAGGAGAAGGTATCTCTGAGAAGTTGAAGGCAAGATGATCTCCTCTCGTCCAAATTGATGTAGGAGGAGAAGGTATCTCTGAGAAGTTGAAGGCAAGATGATCTCCTCTCGTCCAAATTGATGTAGGAGGAGAAGGTATCTCTGAGAAGTTGAAGGCAAGATGATCTCCTCTCGTCCAAATTGATGTAGGAGGAGAAGGTATCTCTGAGAAGTTGAAGGCAGATGATCTCTCTCGTCCAAATTGATGTAGGAGGAGAAGGATCTCTGAGAAGTTGAAGGCAAGATGATCTCCTCTCGTCCAAATTGATGTAGGGGAGAAGGTATCTCTGAGAAGTTGAAGGCAAGATGATCTCCTCTCGTCCAAATTGATGTAGGAGGAGAAGGTATCTCTGAGAAGTTGAAGGCAAGATGATCTCCTCTCGTCCAAATTGATGTAGGAGGAGAAGGTATCTCTGAGAAGTTGAAGGCAAGATGATCTCCTCTCGTCCAAATTGATGTAGGAGGAGAAGGTATCTCTGAGAAGTTGAAGGCAAGATGATCTCATCTCGTCCAAATTGATGTAGGAGGAGAAGGTATCTCTGAGAAGTTGAAGGCAAGATGATCTCCTCTCGTCCAAATTGATGTAGAGGGAGAAGGTATCTCTGAGAAGTTGAAGGCAAGATGATCTCCTCTCGTCCAAATTGATGTAGGAGGAGAAGGTATCTCTGAGAAGTTGAAGGCAAGATGATCTCCTCTCGTCCAAATTGATGTAGGAGGAGAAGGTATCTCTGAGAAGTTGAAGGCAAGATGATCTCCTCTCGTCCAAATTGATGTAGGAGGAGAAGGTATCTCTGAGAAGTTGAAGGCAAGATGATCTCCTCTCGTCCAAATTGATGTAGGAGGAGAAGGTATCTCTGAGAAGTTGAAGGCAAGATGATCTCATCTCGTCCAAATTGATGTAGGAGGAGAAGGTATCTCTGAGAAGTTGAAGGCAAGATGATCTCCTCTCGTCCAAATTGATGTAGGGGAGAAGGTATCTCTGAGAAGTTGAAGGCAAGATGATCTCCTCTGTCCAAATTGATGTAGGAGGAGAAGGTATCTCTGAGTTGAAGGCAAGATGATCTCCTCTCGTCCAAATTGATGTAGGAGGAGAAGGTATCTCTGAGAAGTTGAAGGCAAGATGATCTCCTCTCGTCCAAATTGATGTAGGAGGAGAAGGTATCTCTGAGAAGTTGAAGGCAAGATGATCTCCTCTCGTCCAAATTGATGTAGGAGGAGAAGGTATCTCTGAGAAGTTGAAGGCAAGATGATCCCCTCTCGTCCAAATTGATGTAGGAGGAGAAGGTATCTCTGAGAAGTTGAAGGCAAGATGATCTCCTCTCGTCCAAATTGATGTAGGAGGAGAAGGTATCTCTGAGAAGTTGAAGGCAAGATGATCTCCTCTCGTCCAAATTGATGTAGGAGGAGAAGGTATCTCTGAGAAGTTGAAGGCAAGATGATCTCCTCTCGTCCAAATTGATGTAGGGGAGAAGGTATCTCTGAGTTGAAGGCAAGATGATCTCCTCTCGTCCAAATTGATGTAGGAGGAGAAGGTATCTCTGAAGTTGAAGGCAAGATGATCTCCTCTCGTCCAAATTGATGTAGGAGGAGAAGGTATCTCTGAGTTGAAGGCAAGATGATCTCCTCTCGTCCAAATTGATGTAGGAGGAGAAGGTATCTCTGAGAAGTTGAAGGCAAGATGATCTCCTCTCGTCCAAATTGATGTAGGAGGAGAAGGTATCTCTGAAGTTGAAGGCAAGATGATCTCCTCTCGTCCAAATTGATGTAGGGGAGAAGGTATCTCTGAGAAGTTGAAGGCAAGATGATCTCCTCTCGTCCAAATTGATGTAGGAGGAGAAGGTATCTCTGAGTTGAAGGCAAGATGATCTCCTCTCGTCCAAATTGATGTAGGAGGAGAAGGTATCTCTGAGAAGTTGAAGGCAAGATGATCTCCTCTCGTCCAAATTGATGTAGGAGGAGAAGGTATCTCTGAGTTGAAGGCAAGATGATCTCCTCTCGTCCAAATTGATGTAGGAGGAGAAGGTATCTCTGAGATTGAAGGCAAGATGATCTCCTCTGTCCAAATTGATGTAGGAGGAGAAGGTATCTCTGAGAAGTTGAAGGCAAGATGATCTCCTCTCGTCCAAATTGATGTAGGAGAAGGTATCTCTGAGAAGTTGAAGGCAAGATGATCTCCTCTCGTCCAAATTGATGTAGGAGGAGAAGGTATCTCTGAAGTTGAAGGCAAGATGATCTCCTCTCGTCCAAATTGATGTAGGAGGAGAAGGTATCTCTGAGAAGTTGAAGGCAAGATGATCTCATCTCGTCCAAATTGATGTAGGGAGAAGGTATCTCTGAGAAGTTGAAGGCAAGATGATCTCCTCTCGTCCAAATTGATGTAGGAGGAGAAGGTATCTCTGAAGTTGAAGGCAAGATGATCTCCTCTCGTCCAAATTGATGTAGGAGGAGAAGGTATCTCTGAGAAGTTGAAGGCAAGATGATCTCCTCTCGTCCAAATTGATGTAGGAGGAGAAGGTATCTCTGAGAAGTTGAAGGCAAGATGATCTCCTCTCGTCCAAATTGATGTAGGAGGAGAAGGTATCTCTGAGAAGTTGAAGGAAGATGATCTCTCTCGTCCAAATTGATGTAGGAGGAGAAGGTATCTCTGAAGTTGAAGGCAAGATGATCTCCTCTCGTCCAAATTGATGTAGGAGGAGAAGGTATCTCTGAGAAGTTGAAGGCAAGATGATCCCCTCTCGTCCAAATTGATGTAGGAGGAGAAGGTATCTCTGAGAAGTTGAAGGCAAGATGATCTCCTCTCGTCCAAATTGATGTAGGAGGAGAAGGTATCTCTGAGAAGTTGAAGGCAAGATGATCTCTCTCGTCAAATTGATGTAGGAGGAGAAGGTATCTCTGAGAAGTTGAAGGCAAGATGATCTCCTCTCGTCCAAATTGATGTAGGGGAGAAGGTATCTCTGAGAAGTTGAAGGCAAGATGATCTCATCTCGTCCAAATTGATGTAGGAGGAGAAGGTATCTCTGAGAAGTTGAAGGCAAGATGATCTCCTCTCGTCCAAATTGATGTAGGAGGAGAAGGTATCTCTGAGAAGTTGAAGGCAAGATGATCTCCTCTCGTCCAAATTGATGTAGGAGGAGAAGGTATCTCTGAGAAGTTGAAGGCAAGATGATCTCCTCTCGTCCAAATTGATGTAGGAGGAGAAGGTATCTCTGAGAAGTTGAAGGCAAGATGATCTCCTCTCGTCCAAATTGATGTAGGAGGAGAAGGTATCTCTGAGAAGTTGAAGGCAAGATGATCTCCTCTCGTCCAAATTGATGTAGGAGGAGAAGGTATCTCTGAGAAGTTGAAGGCAAGATGATCTCATCTCGTCCAAATTGATGTAGGAGGAGAAGGTATCTCTGAGAAGTTGAAGGCAAGATGATCTCCTCTCGTCCAAATTGATGTAGGAGGAGAAGGTATCTCTGAGAAGTTGAAGGCAGAATCCTCGTCCATGATGAGGAGAGGCTCTGAGAGAAAAACTTCGTCCAAATTGATGTAGGAGGAGAAGGTATTCTGAGAAGTTGAAGGCAAGATGATCTCCTCTCGTCCAAATTGATGTAGGAGGAGAAGGTATCTCTGAGAAGTTGAAGGCAAGATGATCTCCTCTCGTCCAAATTGATGTAGGAGAAGGTATCTCTGAGAAGTTGAAGGCAAGATGATCTCCTCTCGTCCAAATTGATGTAGGAGGAGAAGGTATCTCTGAGAAGTTGAAGGCAAGATGATCTCATCTCGTCCAAATTGATGTAGGAGGAGAAGGTATCTCTGAGAAGTTGAAGGCAAGATGATCTCCTCTCGTCCAAATTGATGTAGGAGGAGAAGGTATCTCTGAGAAGTTGAAGGCAAGATGATCTCCTCTCGTCCAAATTGATGTAGGAGGAGAAGGTATCTCTGAGAAGTTGAAGGCAAGATGATCTCATCTCGTCCAAATTGATGTAGGAGGAGAAGGTATCTCTGAGAAGTTGAAGGCAAGATGATCTCCTCTCGTCCAAATTGATGTAGGGGAGAAGGTATCTCTGAGAAGTTGAAGGCAAGATGATCTCCTCTCGTCCAAATTGATGTAGGAGAAGGTATCTCTGAGAAGTTGAAGGCAAGATGATCTCATCTCGTCCAAATTGATGTAGGAGGAGAAGGTATCTCTGAGAAGTTGAAGGCAAGATGATCTCCTCTCGTCCAAATTGATGTAGGGGAGAAGGTATCTCTGAGAAGTTGAAGGCAAGATGATCTCCTCCGTCCAAATTGATGTAGGAGGAGAAGGTATCTCTGGAAGTTGAAGGCAAGATGATCTCCTCTCGTCCAAATTGATGTAGGAGGAGAAGGTATCTCTGAGAAGTTGAAGGCAAGATGATCTCCTCTCGTCCAAATTGATGTAGGAGGAGAAGGTATCTCTGAGAAGTTGAAGGCAAGATGATCTCCTCTCGTCCAAATTGATGTAGGGGAGAAGGTATCTCTGAGAAGTTGAAGGCAAGATGATCTCCTCTCGTCCAAATTGATGTAGGAGGAGAAGGTATCTCTGAGTTGAAGGCAAGATGATCTCCTCTCGTCCAAATTGATGTAGGAGGAGAAGGTATCTCTGAGAAGTTGAAGGCAAGATGATCTCCTCTCGTCCAAATTGATGTAGAGGAGAAGGCATCTCTGAGAGTTGAAGGCAAGATGATCTCCTCTCGTCCAAATTGATGTAGGAGGAGAAGGTATCTCTGAGAAGTTGAAGGCAAGATGATCTCCTCTCGTCCAAATTGATGTAGGAGAGAAGTATCTCTGAGAAGTTGAAGGCAAGATGATCTCCTCTCGTCCAAATTGATGTAGGAGGAGAAGGTATCTCTGAGAAGTTGAAGGCAAGATGATCTCCTCTCGTCCAAATTGATGTAGGAGGAGAAGGTATCTCTGAGAAGTTGAAGGCAAGATGATCTCATCTCGTCCAAATTGATGTAGGAGGAGAAGGTATCTCTGAGTTGAAGGCAAGATGATCTCCTCTCGTCCAAATTGATGTAGGAGGAGAAGGTATCTCTGAGAAGTTGAAGGCAAGATGATCTCCTCTCGTCCAAATTGATGTAGGAGGAGAAGGTATCTCTGAGAAGTTGAAGGCAAGATGATCTCCTCTCGTCCAAATTGATGTAGGAGGAGAAGGTATCTCTGAGTTGAAGGCAAGATGATCTCCTCTCGTCCAAATTGATGTAGGAGGAGAAGGTATCTCTGAGAAGTTGAAGGCAAGATGATCTCCTCTCGTCCAAATTGATGTAGGAGGAGAAGGTATCTCTGAGAAGTTGAAGGCAAGATGATCTCATCTCGTCCAAATTGATGTAGGAGGAGAAGGTATCTCTGAGAAGTTGAAGGCAAGATGATCTCCTCTCGTCCAAATTGATGTAGGAGGAGAAGGTATCTCTGAGAAGTTGAAGGCAAGATGATCTCCTCTCGTCCAAATTGATGTAGGAGGAGAAGGTATCTCTGAGAAGTTGAAGGCAAGATGATCTCCTCTCGTCCAAATTGATGTAGGAGGAGAAGGTATCTCTGAGAAGTTGAAGGCAAGATGATCTCCTCTCGTCCAAATTGATGTAGGAGGAAAGGTACTCTGAGAGTTGAAGGCAAGATGATCTCCTCTCGTCCAAATTGATGTAGAGGAGAAGGATCTCTGAATGAAGGCAAGATGATCTCCTCTCGTCCAAATTGATGTAGGGAGAAAGGTATCTCTGAGAAGTTGAAGGCAGATGATCTCCTCTCGTCCAAATTGATGTAGAGGAGAAGGTATCTCTGAGAAGTTGAAGGCAAGATGATCTCCTCTCGTCCAAATTGATGTAGGAGGAGAAGGTATCTCTGAGAAGTTGAAGGCAAGATGATCTCCTCTGTCCAAATTGATGTAGGAGGAGAAGGTATCTCTGAGAAGTTGAAGGCAAGATGATCTCCTCTCGTCCAAATTGATGTAGGAGGAGAAGGTATCTCTGAAGTTGAAGGCAAGATGATCTCCTCTCGTCCAAATTGATGTAGGAGGAGAAGGTATCTCTGAGAAGTTGAAGGCAAGATGATCTCCTCTCGTCCAAATTGATGTAGGGGAGAAGGTATCTCTGAGAAGTTGAAGGCAAGATGATCTCCTCTCGTCCAAATTGATGTAGGAGGAGAAGGTATCTCTGAGAAGTTGAAGGCAAGATGATCTCCTCTCGTCCAAATTGATGTAGGAGGAGAAGGTATCTCTGAGAAGTTGAAGGCAAGATGATCTCCTCTCGTCCAAATTGATGTAGGAGGAGAAGGTATCTCTGAGAAGTTGAAGGCAAGATGATCTCCTCTCGTCCAAATTGATGTAGGAGGAGAAGGTATCTCTGAGAAGTTGAAGGCAAGATGATCTCCTCTCGTCCAAATTGATGTAGGAGGAGAAGGTATCTCTGAGAAGTTGAAGGCAAGATGATCTCCTCGCGTCCAAATTGATGTAGGAGGAGAAGGTATCTCTGAGAAGTTGAAGGCAAGATGATCTCCTCGCGTCCAAATTGATGTAGGAGGAGAAGGTATCTCTGAGAAGTTGAAGGCAAGATGATCTCCTCTCGTCCAAATTGATGTAGGAGGAGAAGGTATCTCTGAGAAGTTGAAGGCAAGATGATCTCTCTGTCCAAATTGATGTAGGAGAGAAGGTATCTCTGAGAAGTTGAAGGCAAGATGATCTCCTCTCGTCCAAATTGATGTAGGAGGAGAAGGTATCTCTGAGAAGTTGAAGGCAAGATGATCTCATCTCGTCCAAATTGATGTAGGGGAGAAGGTATCTCTGAGAAGTTGAAGGCAAGATGATCTCCTCTCGTCCAAATTGATGTAGGAGAAGGTATCTCTGAGAAGTTGAAGGCAAGATGATCTCCTCTCGTCCAAATTGATGTAGGGGAGAAGGTATCTCTGAGAAGTTGAAGGCAAGATGATCTCCTCTCGTCCAAATTGATGTAGGAGGAGAAGGTATCTCTGAGAAGTTGAAGGCAAGATGATCTCCTCTCGTCCAAATTGATGTAGAGGGAGAAGGTATCTCTGAGAAGTTGAAGGCAAGATGATCTCATCTCGTCCAAATTGATGTAGGGGAGAAGGTATCTCTGAGAAGTTGAAGGCAAGATGATCTCCTCTCGTCCAAATTGATGTAGGAGGAGAAGGTATCTCTGAGTTGAAGGCAAGATGATCTCCTCTCGTCCAAATTGATGTAGGAGGAGAAGGTCATCTCTGAAGAAGTTGAAGGCAAGATGAATCTCTCTCGTCCAAATTGATGTAGGGGAGAAGGTATCTCTGAGAAGTTGAAGGCAAGATGATCTCCTCTCGTCCAAATTGATGTAGGAGGAGAAGGTATCTCTGAGAAGTTGAAGGCAAGATGATCTCCTCGCGTCCAAATTGATGTAGGAGGAGAAGGTATCTCTGAGAAGTTGAAGGCAAGATGATCTCATCTCGTCCAAATTGATGTAGGAGGAGAAGGTATCTCTGAGAAGTTGAAGGCAAGATGATCTCCTCTCGTCCAAATTTGATGTAGGGAGAAGGTATCTCTGAGAAGTTGAAGGCAAGATGATCTCCTCTCGTCCAAATTGATGTAGGAGGAGAAGGTATCTCTGAGTTGAAGGCAAGATGATCTCTCTGTCCAAATTGATGTAGGAGGAGAAGGTATCTCTGAGAAGTTGAAGGCAAGATGATCTCATCTCGTCCAAATTGATGTAGGAGGAGAAGGTATCTCTGAGAAGTTGAAGGCAAGATGATCTCATCTCGTCCAAATTGATGTAGGAGGAGAAGGTATTCTAGAAGTTGAAGGCAAGATGATTCTCCGTCCAAATTGATGTAGGAAGAAGTATCTCTGAGAAGTTGAAGGCAAGATGATCTCCTCTCGTCCAAATTGATGTAGGAGGAGAAGGTATCTCTGAGAAGTTGAAGGCAAGATGATCTCCTCTGTCCAAATTGATGTAGGAGGAGAAGGTATCTCTGAGAAGTTGAAGGCAAGATGATCTCCTCTCGTCCAAATTGATGTAGGAGGAGAAGGTATCTCTGAGAAGTTGAAGGCAAGATGATCTCCTCGCGTCCAAATTGATGTAGGAGGAGAAGGTATCTCTGAGAAGTTGAAGGCAAGATGATCTCCTCTCGTCCAAATTGATGTAGGAGGAGAAGGTATCTCTGAGAAGTTGAAGGCAAGATGATCTCCTCTCGTCCAAATTGATGTAGGAGGAGAAGGTATCTCTGAGAAGTTGAAGGCAAGATGATCTCCTCTCGTCCAAATTGATGTAGGAGGAGAAGGTATCTCTGAGAAGTTGAAGGCAAGATGATCTCCTCTCGTCCAAATTGATGTAGGAGAAGGTATCTCTGAGAAGTTGAAGGCAAGATGATCTCCTCTCGTCCAAATTGATGTAGGAGGAGAAGGTATCTCTGAGAAGTTGAAGGCAAGATGATCTCCTCTCGTCCAAATTGATGTAGGAGGAGAAGTTCTCTGAGAAGATTGAAATTTGCAGATGATCTCTCTCGTCACAATTATGTGTAGTGAGACGAAGTCATCATTGGAGATGTTAAGGCAAGATGATAGCTCCCTGTCAATGTGATCTAGGAGAAAACATGGTTGACAATCGTTAGAGTAGACTGAAAGCAAGATGATCTCTGCAAACATATTGAGTAGAAAGATTTTTGAATTTCAACTTGAAGGCTATAAGACAACTTGTAAAAACTTTGTGATTGTAGTGATCTGAGCAAAGCGTTATCTTGGTCATAGGCCTTCAAGGTCAATCATCTCACTCTGCGCAATTATTTCTAGCGAGTTCTCCCTTTCTCTATCTCAGTAACGATCGACATGTCTTTGGTTTTGTAATTCTTTGCTCCATGAGGCGTAGGCAACACGGTTGCCTTGTCTTTAATTGAATAAAGACTGGATTCAAGTTAGAATGAAAGAATAGATTTGACAATGCCGTCACAGAGTAGCTAAGGAAAGAAGAAGTCTGATCTCAGTGAAAACATCATGAGAAAAGATTTTTAAAATTATTTATTCTTTTCTGAACGTTCATAGACGGAGCTTTTAAATAACTCTGTGATGCTGTTTGCTAGCAGTGAGATCTCATGTTTACATCCTAAAGCGATTTACTTTCGTTGTGTATTGTCTTCAAGTAGGTCTTAGAGTCTTCACGTTCTTTTCTAACTGGTACTAGACTGTAGATTTAGCCCTCTTTCGTCTGATCTAGAACATGACCTAAATATTTCCACTGTCTTAAAGGTTTCAGTGTTACTTATTGCACCGCTCCCCATAGAGGCTAGTCCCTCTCCGCAGCTTACGCCATGAGTTATTGCAACAGAACCTGTCAGCACAATCCTAGGTCATGAAAACTGCATTCTGACAATGGCATGTCCGACTCAACTACAACTGACTGCAAAAGGCAAAGTAAAATTACTTCTATTTAGTCGAATGAAAACGTTTTTCAGTGAGAAAGTAAGAGGCTTAAAAGCAGGCATATTCATTTAGTTAGCCTTTCCATTACCAGCTAGCACAAGGTAGTCATGGAAGGTGATATCAGAGATACAGAGATGAAACTGCTTGCTAGAACGGAAACAAAAGGTTTACATCCTAATATCTTCTTTCTAGGTACAGACATGCTTCTCGACAAGCTATCTTGGTCTCCAACATGCTTTCCTGACACTGTGACCTGAGAAGTTGATTTAGTCTCTTTTTGTCTGATCTAAAAACATGACCTAAATATTTCCACCGTTTCTTAAAAAAGGTTTAAAAGCCGAAGGATTGACTTCATTGCACCGGGTTTTACCCCATACGGCTCGGTCCCTCTCCGCAGAACTGGCACGCCACCTGCCGAGAGTATTGCACAAAGCACGAACCGTAGCTCCAGCAACAATCCTATTGGTCTCTGGAAAACTGCATTCGTGAACAGAATGGCACGGTCCGACTCTGAACCTACAACCTTCGACTCACAAGGCAAAGGGGTTAACGTTCTACCTCTCTTATAATTATAGGTGCGTAATTGAATAACGTTTTCTTTTCAGTTAAAAGTGAAGAGGTTAAATAGCAGGGCGCATATTCATTTTAAGTAGTAGCACACCTATCTCCCATTACCAGGCTACGCCCCTGAAGGCAGTCCATGCGAAAGGTGGACATCAGAGATAACAGAGGCGATGAAAAACGCTGCTTATGAAACGGAAACAAAAAAGACCTGTACTATCAATCTCTTCTTATCCCTGAGGCACAACATGCTTCCCTGACGCACAACATGCTTTCCTGACTCACAACATGCTTTCCTGACGCACAACATGCTTTCCTGAGGCACAACATGCTTTCCTGAGGCACAACATGCTTTCCTGAGGCACAACATGCTTAGAGAAAAGAAGGAAAAAAAAGGAAAGCTACGAAAGAAAGGATCAATGAAAATCATCTGTCACTTCAAGAATAGAAGCCAGATGAAGAGGTGTCTGAAGAGGTTGTCTCGGCTAACATTATTCCAGTGTCGCTGTCTTCTGTTTCTGTAATGTTATGTTATGTTATGTTATGTTATGCGGTCGACGTCATGGCACATTGGACATTTCCATTTGTACTCTGTCCTCCGCTGCAGCAGCCATCCCAAAATATCCATTTACTCACCGTACCCATGAGAAGTTGATTACTATATCTTCTCTCTCTACCATGAAGACGACACTGTCTGGCATGTCCACACTTAACTCCCCCATACCAAAGTCAATTTGCTCACCATACCCATGAGAAGTGCACCTCAAAGAGCAATACTGCTCCGTTACAATGGGTACAAAGCAAAATGCAGGCCATGCAAAATATGGACCTCAGAGATTAACAGAGTCGACAAAAAACACTATCTACGAAGCGCACACAAAGACCCGTTTTAGAAATTACTTCTTGACCTGACACTGTGAGGCCAAACATGATTGGAGACAAGAAAGAACTATGAAAACTTGATTAGAATGTCTTCACTCTCTCACTACCACAAAGACGACACTGTCTGGCATGTCTAAACTTAATTCCTTATTCTCTGACTAGTTTTAGTGTCTGAGACTTGCCCATGTCACATAAATGAGAGCGTACCGCATTGATGATATTAGCTCTGTCCATGCTTCTACCCGCTTGAGTCTGGTCATTGTTTGCAAGAAAGTCAGCACGCTCGTTACCCTGAACTCCAGCATGTCCAGGCATGTACAGCCAAGTCATTTTCCTGAGATTGTCGTTGTCCTCTGTGTTTGCTCTTCTTGGTTGGTTTGGGTGATGGATTGCTGCACCTCTTGAGCAGGATTATGACGTTCCATCTATCTACCTTGGTGGTCTCTGTGTCCTAGAGGTTAGATGATCGCCTCCTGGGCCAAAGATACTCGGTTCGCTCCATCTTGGAGCCATCTGGATATTTTTCAAGAGACTCCTTATCTCAGTGTAGGTGAGATTGAGTTCCTAGTCCTATCGGAGACGGACGATAAAACGTAGATTCCGTGTTCAATTTGAACCCGTAAAAGAACACTTGGCAGTTCAAATTCGAGAAGAGTAGGCTGGAAAGCCTCTGCCTGGGCAAAATTCATTAGAAAATAATTATTTTAAATAAACGTCCAACATAAATATCTTCATCATCTTGAAAATTACATCGGAGACCCTCGCCGATACTACGAGTTCGTGCACTGCCGCTGAGATCTTCCTGTGTAAGAAAGAGATCGGAGCACATATGGTTACTCACCGAAGTGCAATGATGATGGTCCTATCAATCAATCAATCAATCAATCATCACTCTCTCCTCCGTCTTTACATCAGTCATCACTCTTTCCTTCGTCTTTACATCAGTCATCACTCTTTCCTTCGTCTTTACATCAGTCATCACTCTTTCCTTCGTCTTTACATCAGTCATCCCTCCCTCCTCCGTCTTTACATCAGTCATCCCTCCCTCCTCCGTCTTTACATCAGTTATCACTCCCTCCTCCGTCTTTACATCAGTCATCACTCCCTTCTCCGTCTTAACATCAGTTATCACTCCCTCCTCCGTCTTTACATCAGTCATCACTCCCTTCTCCGTCTTAACATCAGTCATCACTCTTTCCTTCGTCTTTACATCCGTCATCACTCCCTTCTCCGTCTTTACATCAGTCATCACTCTCTCCTTCCTTTCCCTCTTTCCATCTTACCTATTCCCTTTCTCGATTTCTTTCTCTTTCCTCCATTCCCTAAATCCCCATTCCTTATTCATCCCTGCCTCTCTATTGTCTTGCCCGAAATAACCCTCAAGGAGAAATGACATTGACAAATGGGCTGCTCTTGTCTGCCCTCGCGGAGCTCGATTCGAGAGTTTAGAGTACGTATTCTACGTATCCCTCACTCGTGAATGGTTGCTATAGAGCACAATAGACACGATTATTGACATTATTGGAATCATTATCATCATCATCATGTGCTGTCTCAGATGGAATAGACGAGCATTTATCTCCACAAACTTTTGAGTTGAGATCTGATTATTTATAAATCAGTTTGGATTCCCAGCGAAAGTCATCAATATTGTGAAAGATGTGTACTCAAATAACCAGTGCCCCCCGTGTGTTGCCATGTTAGGCTGTAATGTCGCTGCCTGGGTAAAATGTTATATATTTTATTATTGATTTTGTCTTGCTTTTGTAATATTGCAACATACCTGCTTTTGTCCATATCATGATTTGTCAACAGTTCTCTTAGTCTGTCTAAGTCTAGAGAAAGTGAGAGAGAGAGAGAGAACGAGAGAGAGAGAAAACGAGAGAGAGAGAGAAAGAGGGAGTATCACTGAGTCAGTCACTACTTCATTTAGTCCGCCCAAGTCTAGACAGAGAGTGAGTGAGAGAGAGAAACAGAGAGATAGAGAGGGGGAAAGAGAGAGATGGAGAGAGAAAATGAGAACGAGAGAGAGAATGAGAGGGAAACAGAGAGAGAGAGGGGGAAAAGAGAGAGATGGAAATAGAAAGTGAGAACGAGAGAGAGAGAGAGAATCCCTAAGAGCGCTATTTTATTTAGTTCATCCAGGCCTAGACACACGCAGAGAGAGAGAGAGAGAGAGAAAGAGAGAGAAAGAAACAGAGAGAGAGAGAGAATGAGAGGGAAACAGAGAGAGAGAGAAAGAATGAGAGGGAAAGAGAGAGTGTGAGAATGAGAGGGAAAGAAAGAGAGATAGAATGAGAGGGAAAGAAAGAGAGAGAGAGAGATGGAAATAGAAAGTGAGAACGAGAGAGATAGAGAAAGTGAAAGTTAGTGAATCACTAAGCCAGTCACTGCTTCATTTAGTCCATAGGTTACCAAACTTTTCGGCCCACCCCACTTTGCACAATATAAACTTTGACGCCCCACCCCCACTTTGCACAATATAAACTTTGACGCCCCCACCCCCACTTTGCACAATATAAACTTTGACGCCCCCACCCCCACTTTGCACAATATAAACTTTGACGCCCCCACCCCCACTTTGCACAATATAAACTTTGACGCCCCCACCCCCACTTTGCACAATATAAACTTTGACGCCCCCACCGCCCACTTTGCACAATATAAACTTTGTAACGCCCCACCGCCCACTTTGCACAATATAAACTTTGTAACGCCCCACCCTCCACATTATAACAGGTTGCCAACACCCTCTCCCACATATATACATGCTCTATTTTCTCTTTGACATAGAAAATTAATATATATTTCAGTCATACATGATCAATTTTCAAATGATTATATACATGAAATAGAAAATTAATGAAAAAATGGATCGTGTAAGATAGGCATAAGATAAATAAATATGTAAAATTCAAATTTTAAATGATTATTCAATCTCAAATCACGAAAATAATTTCTTTTAAAATATTTATGATTAATTTCTTCATTAAGGATCCACCAACCCATAATCGCCTGAACACCCCTCAACTTCTACTGAACCCTCTCGCCCCTAGAACGCTTCAGCGCCACTGGTGGGGCGGTGCCGCCCACGTTGGGAAACGCTGATTAATTCCCTCCAAGTCTAGACAGAGAGAGAGAGATTCAATGAGTCAATACTATTTTAGTTATCCCTTTCAGGTCTAGAGAGAGAGAAAGAGAGAGTGAGAGAGAATCAATGAATCAGTCACCACTTGATTTAGCGAGGTCTAGAGAGGAAGAGAGAGAGAGAGAGAGTAAGAGAGTGACTTACCAACCTTCCCTCCTGTTAGTCCCTCCAATCATATTGACTTGTATTACGTCCGGTATGGATAGCCACCATACAATACTGCTCATTTCAGAGTTCTTGTTAACTTCGACTTTTGGCGTCGTGGGTCGCTGTGACTTTAACTTAATTGAGATCGCTAGACCAGCTGTGCAAAACACCATTTTATTATCTTGTAACATCCACCTTATTCACTTTTCGTGAGTTTTCTTTTTTGTTTTTGTTAATTCCACTTTCTGATGTTCTTGAGCTAAAGGTGAGATTTTACTTTCACTTTCTGATTGATTGATTTATTGATTGATTTATTGATTGATAGGATCATCATCATTGCACTTCGGTGAGTTACCATATGTTGCCACAATCTCTTTCGTACACAGGACGATCTCAGCAGCAGTGCACGATTTCCGAAGCACCGGCGAGGGTGTCCAATGTAATTTAGAAGATAGTGAAGATATTTTATTTTCGAACATTTCTAATGAATTTTGCACGGGCAGCGGCTTTCCAGCCTGCTCTTCTAGATTCTGAACTGCCAAATGCTCTTTGACGTGTTCAAATTGAACACGGTACCTACGTTTTATCATCCGTCTCCGACAGGACTAGGGACTCGATCTCACCTACATTGACATCACTTATCTCTGAAAAAATATCAACTACTCCACGATGAAGCGAACCGAGTACTTTTGGAACGGAAGCTGAGAAGCTAACGGTGTGTTGCTAATTCCACTTTTTGATGTTCTTGTGATAAAGGTGAGATGTCAGAGTACGACTTAATGTAGTTTTACAAACTCAAGGGACGATTAAGTCGACGTTTCGGTTAAAAAAGACTATATTAAAAAAATTTATTTTAGAAAACTAACAGAAAAAAACCCGCTGCACTGATAAATGGTTGATTCTAGTGAAAAAATGACGCTGGAGATGGATCGGATACACTTTGAGAAAACCACTTTGAGAGTACACACTGATGCGAATATAGCAAGAAGGGTCCTTTTCTGGAAGCGCAGGGACCGCGAAAGAAGGAGAGGACCAAGAAATAAATGGATACGAGATTTGGAGGCAGAGATCAACAATATAAAGAAGAACTGAAGGGAACTGCAGGAGATAGTTAGAGATAGGAAGACTGTTCATGAGTTGGTTGAGGCCTATGCTCCAATCTGGGTTTAAAAGGCATGAGAAAGATAAATGACATCAATTTTACAATGCAAACATGTCACCATGAACACAAAAAGAGCATTGTTCAACACAATCTTTCTCCCAACATTATGCTATCGGTGCCAAATCTGGTCCCTGACATCAAATGATAGAAGAAAACTAGTCACGACAGAGATGAAGTATCTACACAGAATGCTGGGAGTAACAAGAAGAGACCGGTTGAGAAATGAAGACATCAGGAAAAAACTGGGTCCAACATCAGTACTAGACTTCATCAAGAAACAACAAATTAAATAGTTTGACCACATAAGCAGATTACCAACAGACAGTGCACCTCAAAGAGCAATGTTGATCCGATACAGTCGATACAAAGCAAAAGGCCATGCACGTAAAAAGCGGACCTCAGAGATAACAGAGGCAACGAAAAACACTGTTTATTAAGCGCAAGAAAAACCGTTCTAGAAATCTGTTTTACCCTGAAGCTGTGCGTCAATCAGAACTGTAGAAAGAAAGTAAACAAGGCCATAGGCTGCTCAATGTCTCCTTTAACCTGACCTGAACATCACACAGTTAGAATAGATAGAGAATGAGTAAACAGACAGACAGCAGACAGACAGAAAGTTGGTTTTGAAAAAGGCCAGGATAAGGTTTTGTATTTTTCTTATCAAACAATCTATCAGTTTGTAGCGATGGTCAACTCTTATAACGCATTCACGCGCACGCTCCGCGTGAACTTTCCTGTTTCCTTTTGCAAGTGCGCGAGCCACCGAGCTTGAGACTTCTGCTTTCCACTTCTAACACTCCCCCGGTTCCACCCCACCCCTTTCTAACATAGAACATTCCAGGATCCTTTCACCGTCTTGTCTGTAACATAACCTCGCTTAGAAAAGACCTGGTGTTAGTGGATGTCCAGATTGACAACCCAGGGTGTTGGATATTTGTTTCAGCGATCGTGTTGTTAGCGTTGTGAGAGTTTTAGCGTGATTAATTGACTGCTTCATATTGCTACTTAGCTCATTTATACAATTTAGCATTTAAATATGTGTTCACTTAATAAGGAAGTTTTAATTCATTATTTTTACTACATTCTTAGATGTTACGCTATAATCATCATCATCATCATCCTCAGCCAATTATCAGCATCACCATCCTCATCATCATTCTCATTATCATCATCATCATCACCATCATTATTATCATCACTATCATCTCACCATCATTATTATCATCATTATCATCTCACCCTCATTATTATTATTATCTTCTTCTTTGCGTTCGTTCTTTACGATCAATTTTAATCACTCTTTGTGATATGTTTGATCTTTGCCAAGAACGTGTATACGTTATACATTGGTTTGGTAGGCCCTAAACGCATAGACTTCTACACGTTTAGGACACATGCATCCGATTTCAGCCAAACCTCCTTAGTCGCCTCTTACGACATGCATGGCCGGTAACAGTGGTTCTATTCTTTACACCCCAAATTTGGGCCCCGGTAACCACTCGGGCGATTATCATTATTATCATCATCGTCATCATTATCATCATCACCATTATCATCATCTTCTTCCGGACTTTTCAACTCACAACGAAGCACAAGTTTTCAACAAACTTCTTCCAGCTCTTCCTCTCTCTTGTCATCCCTTCCAATTCTTTCCATGTTTTACCTATCCTTTTAATATCAGCCTCCAGTTCTCCAGGTATGTCTAGGCCTTACCCTACTCCTCATTCATGATCATCATCCTCAGCCAATTATCATCATCATCCTCATCATCATTATCATCAACAGCCTTATAATCATCATCTTCATCAGCAACATTCAATAGCTTGTCCTGAGCAGAGCTTTGTCCCTCTAACAGTCCTTCGAAATTTATCTCTCTCTCTCTCTCTCTCTCTCTCTCTCTCTCTCTCGTAGACCAGATATTTGACCTTCGCTGCCGTCATGCCTAAACCATTTATCACATCTCGAATCCATTGTTTCTGTGGGCTTCCTCTTCTTCTCCTTGCCGGACCTCCTCCCTATCTACTTATCGTCTCCAGACATTCGTGTCATTTTATGTTTCCGAAATACTTCAATTTACTTATTTCTGTTTGTAGCATCAGCCATTTATTTTTAAACTGTCATTTCATTCTTCTTCTTCAAACGCTTCCTATCAGTCACTTGTTAAACCACTCTGTGTGATGTGTATGTGATCTGAGTCTAAGAGAGATTGTACGTTGTGCCAGTTATGCACCTAAAATTAGACCAGCACATCCGATTTCTGATATGCTTTTTTTTAAAAACTAGGGTAGCTTCCCTAGGTCCTACATCAGTCACCAAAGTATACTGCCAGGTCGCTGCTCAAGGGCAAAATTAAGTTTAAAAATTCTTCTTCTTCTTCATAGCTTTCGTTCTTGGCGACAAATTTGATGATTCTTATTGTTGTAACTAATTGATCTTTGACAAGAACGACTGTACACAGCATCTCGGCTCTTAGTCCACTACCTGTGTACGGCTCTTAGTCCCCTACCTGTGTACGGCTCTTAGTCCCCTACCTGTGTACGGCTCTTAGTCCCCTACCTGTGTATGGCTCTTAGTCCCCTACCTGTGTACGGCTCTTAGTCCCCTACCTGTGTATGGCTCTTAGTCCCCTACCTGTGTACGGCTCTTAGTCCCCTACCTGTGTACGGCTCTTAGTCCCCTACCTGTGTATGGCTCTTAGTCCCCTACCTGTGTATGGCTCTTAGTCCCCTACCTGTGTACGGCTCTTAGTCCCCTACCTGTGTACGGCTCTTAGTCCCCTACCTGTGTACGGCTCTTAGTCCCCTACCTGTGTATGGCTCTTAGTCCCCTACCTGTGTACGGCTCTTAGTCCCCTACCTGTGTACGGCTCTTAGTCCCCTACCTGTGTACGGCTCTTAGTCCCCTACCTGTGTATGGCTCTTAGTCCCCTACCTGTGTACGGCTCTTAGTCCCCTACCTGTGTACGGCTCTTAGTCCCCTACTAGTGTATGGTGCCATACACGTATAGGACAGCGCATCCGAATTTTGGCCTACAGAAAATGTTTTGTGTCTGTCTCGCTGACAGTCAGTCCCCCACACTTTCCCTTCCTTCGTGTATTTATTGCTCTTTAACATCATTTTTTCGACGTGAATTTGAGTTTTATAAACTTCACCTAAGAGCATGTCTACACTACAAGCCCTTTCTGACTATATGGTATCGTTCCGGATTAGGAACATCCTCAGGCATTAGGGACACAATTTCAAAGATTAAAATTGAATTCGTACATAATTTTCAACATCTTCCAAATTCCATCGGGAACACTCGCCGTGCTGTGGAGTTTGTGCACTGTCGCTGAGATCCTCCGGTGTAAGAAAGAGATCATGATTGTTCGCTCTAGTGCAATGATGGTGGTCATAACGATCAATCAATCAATAAATCAAATTATATTGTTTGATATTCTTTTAGTTATTCTTCTTCTTCTTTAATTATCCTTGATTAGCATTGGCTCATAAACAACATCAGGTTCCGGGACTTTCTTGCAAACAATGCCCCGACTCGAGCGGGCAGAAGTATGCAGCCGATGTCATAAATGCGATACGCTCTCAATTATGTTATATAGACGAGTCTCAGACACTGGAACGAGTGCGAGAATTAGGAGTTAAGTTTGGACATGCCAGACAGTGTCGGGGTAGAGAGAGAAGATATACTAATCAACTTCTCATGGTTACGTTGAGGAAATGAACTTTAGGATGGCTGCTGCAGCGGAGGACAGAGCACGCCAATGTGCCATGACGTCGATCGCATACCATAACATGTCCCTGGAAATGAAGCAATTCGATTACGTTAAACAACATGGTGGTTTGGAGAAAACAGTGATGAAATACATGGTTCCTGGGGGTAGAGGCAGGGGAAGAACAAATTGAAGGTGGCAGCAGGGCATCAAAGAAACCTTGAATAAGACGTTAGAAGAGGCTGGAACAACTTGCGAGATACAGAGAGGTTGTTTTTTTTCAGGCAAGCTGGGATGCAAGCGACGTTCTGCAAGGGACATTCTACTTAATGGTGATAATGATGATGATGATGAATATCTTTTTATCCAGGTCTCAACTAGCTTTGTCGTGTCTTTAATCAAAAATGATTAAATGATGAATCATAAACAAGGATTTGTTGGACAGCATTCTAGGAATTTTGCTAATCCAGCGCATTTTTTTTTCTCTTGATTAATACCTGGTAACACATATTCATGCTGTGACGCGCTCAAATTATGGGGCACAGAATTATCATGTTTTACATTTCTGGTAGGAGTAAAAAATAAATGTTAGTAAAGTTTAGTGATTGATTTTGTGATTGGTTGATTGGTAGGACCATCATCATTGCACTTCGGTGAATAACTATAAGTGTTCAGATCTCAGTTCCGACCCAAAGATCAAGATGGAAGTGAAAAGACAGATGATAAAAAGTATTTTCTTACCAACACTTTGTTACCAGTGCCAAACGTGGTCTCTTACAACAACACACCACAGAAAGCTCATCACGTGTGAAGTGAAATGCTTGAGGAAGGCAGTGGAGTCACCAGGAAAGACAGACTACGAAATGAGGACATCAGAAGCAGAGGGGGCATAACTTCATGCACTGAATACATCGAAAGACAACACATGCAGTAATTTGAACATTTAATGAGAATGAAATACAACCAATCCCCAATAACAGCATACAATAAAAAGAGATTGGATACTAGAGCTGAGGGAAGACCAAGAAAAGATGGATAGACAATATCAAGACCACACTACATAAACACGGATATAACACAACAAGTGCGACTCATCTGGCCATAGAACGCAAACTAAAGCTCCCATCCCTACGCTTAACGGTAAGAGTGGACAGTCAACTACATCTTCCACCTGGGAATAGACAATAGACAATAGTTCCGATCTCGGACATTCAGAACGCAAAGCGATGTTTTAACCACTGAGCCTCAAAGACCCACTAAAACTTAGACCCTGTGTTCAATTTGAGGACGGCGGAGCACTAATAGACTAACTGGTTCAATGTGCAGTGATAATGCTCCGACGACTAAACTAAACTGAGAGACATACTGAGGAGGAGATCGGAGCACTAATGGACTAACTGGTTCGATGTGCAGTGATGATGCTCCGACGACTAAACTAAACTGAGAGACACACTGAGGAGGAGATCGGAGCACTAATAGACTAACTGGTTCGATATGCAGTGTGATGCTCCGACGACTAAACTAAACTAATCTGGCTCTTCGTTGGCGATTGCCGGTGACCATCGATTTCTAAGCAAAGATTATCCCCCCAAGCTCGAATTGTTATTAGAAACGCGTAATTATCTTCTAGGGAAAGGTCACAGTTCAGTATCCGGTGAAATCGTTCTAGACTTCAAACGTTTACGGTGGACAAGTCTTTCATCGTGTCTATAAGATGTAAGCTGTAAAAACGTTAACCTGTCAACATAATATTATATATAGTAACTTGTGTTAAGGGCCCTTGTCGGTGAACGGAGTTCGTGCACTGCCACTGAGATACTGCCGTGTAAGCAAGATATCAGAGCACACATGGTTACTCACTAAAGTACAATGATGAGGTTCCTATCAATCAATCTTTCTTTGTCTTCTTCGACCGCTCCATATCGACCAATTGTTAACAACTTTTTGGGACGTGTATGTGATCTGAACCTAAGAGCGATTGTACGTTTGCCAGTTATGCGTCTACAAGTAGGCCAGCACGTCCCATTTCTGCTACTCTTTTATTTACTAGGTAGCTCCCTACCTGAGTCGCCTCTGTTTTTTTAACCCCAGGAATTATACGATTGTTTCTGCCCTTTCTCCTGTTCTTCATGGGGAATGGGGGTGAAGAGTACCTGGCTTTCTTTAATACCCAGCAACCTCCAACAACTCTAGGCATGCAGTGCTATGTTTAGTGTAGTGAAGACTCCAACACTGGTAGAGTCTATTATTGACCACTGCAGTACTCCCTCTTTTCTAGCTCAGAAGTTGCTCTAGAAACATCACTTATTGACCACGCTGGGCAATCTACACGTGATTTTAGTCCGGGAGCTACTTCCACGCTTGTTCTAGAACGACCACCCGTTGACCACTCTATGTGAACACTGTGTGGTTTTCGCCAGAGAAGGTACTGAGCGATGACCTTTAAGGACAGACGAATTGCGTTCGCTCAAAACGATCGCTTTTGACTGTCTTTGTAGGTCGCAGTGTTACTATTCTTTGCTCCTCGTGTGGACCCGGGTAACACAGGAACAACTTGTTTTCAAATATCGTTTTGAGACGGTTTCCTTAATCAAAGAAAGAATTATTCATCAATAACACTGTACAACAAATTTTATCCAAATTTTACAAAATTACAAATAAAAACAAAATGCAATCAAATTCCTTAAAATAAAATGAGCTCTAGAGAGAATCAATAACCTTCTTTGAAAACTCCTTCCATTAAGTATTTTTTTGAGGGGGTGAGGTTCCACAGTTCATTCAAAATCATGTCAGTGTATTAGATGAGATTTGTGTAGTTCTAACATGGCTGTACAAATATAGGAAAGAAAAGAAGTTTGTGGGGAAAATAGAAAATATATCCAAACTAATTTTGCTTTTTAATACAAATATTACCTTGATTATTGTATAAACTTGTTTGTTTTTCATTATTAATGTATAGTTTGGGATTTCTTCTTCTTCTTTTGTCGTTACACTGTTACCGGGTTGTTGTCCAGTGTCGTGGTTTTTCTGTTTTTGTCTTGCGCTGTTATAGTTGGATTGCGTGATACTTATGTTGGCTTTTTCACAGGATTCTGCTATGATATCTAACCATCTTTTCGTGGTCTTCCTCTCGCCTTCTTTCCTGATGTTCCATTTTAGAAGATTCTGTATGCAGTGAAGTTTGGATACATTCTTATTAAGTGGCCAAACCACTTCATTCTTAGTTTCTCAATGTAATTCAAGCAAGTTTCTGTGCCAACTTTCTTTCTTATGTTGATGTCCTGTTGTAAAAGACTGCATACTGTGGAGTTTGGGTGCGTTCTTATTAAGTGGTCAACCCACTTCATTCTTAGTTTCTTAATGTAATTCAAGCAAGGTTCTGTACCAACTTTCTTTTTTATGCTGATGTAGGTGACTCTGATTACTGTGGAGTTTGGATACCTTCCTATTAAGGACAGACGGCACCCCTAAACAGAAATATTGATCATTGAGGTTGCGTTTATGATTCTAAATGATTAACTTGATGTAAAACTCGGGAAAAAATTTCAAAAATCCAAGCCTGTATATTCTATGAAAAAATTTAATATAGAGGGGTTTTTAAGGGAAAAATGCCCAAAAAGTGACCTTGCAAAATACAGGATGATTTATGTTCTATTCAGGTTAGCACTATAGAACTTTCAGATGTTATTGTAAATCGGCATATCTTGAACTGGTAGCAAAATATTTATAAAGTATAATAAAATGAGTTTTTTCTGAATTTTTTAATGCAAATCTAGATTTTGACTCAAAAACATATGGGGTAGGAGATATTCTTTTGCACGAGACACAAAAACTGTTCAATGAATTCTTATTAAAGTGGTAGGGGATGATGATCAAATATGCATAAGAAAGAAGTATGCAAATTTATACAGCAATCCTTTGAGTAGTTTTTGAAAAACGTGTATTTAGTGACATACATTTATGGAAAATAACAATTTTGAGAAAAAGCCAAAAACTAACATATTTTCAATTATTGACCAAATTAATTTACTTTAAGATCCTCCAGGAGCACACAAACTTGCCTCAGCCCATGCTTTAGATGCTAATGCTAATTGTTTTACATCTTTCTATCTTTTTTGTGCCTAAATTCTGTATTAGCAAGGAAGATATGTGGTTTTTATAGATGACAGCAAAATACTGAAAATAATGTTTTCCAAAGGAAAAGTTAAACTAAAACAAAAGTTTCATATCGGCACAATTTCATATTATTAACTACAATATTGGCATCATTGACAGTTATTTTTAAGCTCCTCCTCAAAGTAAATGAGATCTTAGGACACCAAGTCCATATAAGATTATGGAAAGATTCATTAGCATTGTGAGAACCACCATGAATATATTTTGTCAACGAAGTCGCAAGATAGCTTGACAAATACTTGCATTATGTTGCCAACAATAAAATTAGGCAGTGTGTTTTTAATCAACTAAAACTTTATCTTTAGGGCACAAGCTACTCAGCCTATCGCAGTTCTCATGGTTATCTTTGTGATGTTTAAATATGGCTCAAATACTATTTATCCAACCAATGGGCTCTATAGTTTCCCAGAATTTTTCATACAAGCTCACCATAATTACGCTGCATAAGTTTAATGATGCTATTAGTTAATCTATCTGCACTACCATATTACTATAAACACTTTGCTACCATCTGTTGAAGCAAAGTTATGATATTTCCTATATAATTAGCTAAAAAACATATACATGCCTAGTTAAAAAATGTAATTAAAATACAAAACTACCTTTTTTTTCAAACTAAAGATAGATTCTTGTTCGAAATTGGATGTATTACCTAAAATATAAAAAAACTCAAATTTCACTTTTTTAAGAAAAATCGTTAAATATAGGGGTGCGGTCTGTCCTTAAGTGATAGAACCACGTCATTCTTTATTTCTCAATGTAATTCAAACAAAGTTCTGTGCCAACTTTCTTTCTTATTCAGTTGGTGACTGTCTTTTCTTGTGCTGTTGGTGACTGTCTTTTCTTGTGCTGTTGGTGACTGTCTTTTCTTGTGCTGTTGGTGACTGTCTTTTCTTGTGCTGTTGGTGACTGTCTTTTCTTGTGCTGTTGGTGACTGTCTTTTCTTGTGCTGTTGGTGACTGTCTTTTCTTGTGCTGTTGGTGACTGTCTTTTCTTGTGCTGTTGGTGACTGTCTTTTCTTGTGCTGTTGGTGACTGTCTTTTCTTGTGCTGTTGGTGACTGTCTTTTCTTGTGCTGTTGGTGACTGTCTTTTCTTGTGCTGTTGGTGACTGTCTTTTCTTGTGCTGTTGGTGACTGTCTTTTCTTGTGCTGTTGGTGACTGTCTTTTCTTGTGCTGTTGGTGACTGTCTTTTCTTGTGCTGTTGGTGACTGTCTTTTCTTGTGCTGTTGGTGACTGTCTTTTCTTGTGCTGTTGGTGACTATCTTTTCTTGTACTGTTGGTGACTGTCTTTTCTTGTGCTGTTGGTGACTGTCTTTTCTTGTGCTGTTGGTGACTGTCTTTTCTTGTGCTGTTGGTGACTGTCTTTTCTTGTGCTGTTGGTGACTATCTTTTCTTGTGCTGTTGGTGACTGTCTTTTCTTGTGCTGTTGGTGACTGTTCTTTCTTGTGCTGTTGGTGACTGTCTTTCTTGTGCTGTTGGTGACTGTCTTTTCTTGTGCTGTTGGTGACTGTTTTTTCTTCTGCTGTTGGTGACTTTTTCTTGTGCTGTTGGTGACTGTCTTTTCTTGTGCTGTTGGTGACTGTCTTTTCTTGTGCTGTTGGTGACTGTCTTTTCTTGTGCTGTTGGTGACTGTCTTTTCTTGTGCTGTTGGTGACTGTCTTTTCTTGTGCTGTTGGTAACTGTCTTTTCTTGTGCTGTTGGTGACTGTCTTTTCTTGTGCTGTTGGTGACTGTCTTTTCTTGTGCTGTTGGTAACTGTCTTTTCTTGTGCTGTTGGTGACTGTCTTTTCTTGTGCTGTTGGTGACTGTCTTTTCTTGTGCTGTTGGTGACTGTCTTTTCTTGTGCTGTTGGTGACTGTCTTTTCTTGTGCTGTTGGTGACTGTCTTTTCTTGTGCTGTTGGTGACTGTCTTTTCTTGTGCTGTTGGTGACTGTCTTTTCTTGTGCTGTTGGTGACTGTCTTTTCTTGTGCTGTTGGTGACTGTCTTTTCTTGTGCTGTTGGTGACTGTCTTTTCTTGTGCTGTTGGTGACTGTCTTTTCTTGTGCTGTTGGTGACTGTCTTTTCTTGTGCTGTTGGTGACTGTCTTTTCTTGTGCTGTTGGTGACTGTCTTTTCTTGTGCTGTTGGTGACTGTCTTTTCTTGTGCTGTTGGTGACTGTCTTTTCTTGTGCTGTTGGTGACTGTCTTTTCTTGTGCTGTTGGTGACTGTCTTTTCTTGTGCTGTTGGTGACTGTCTTTTCTTGTGCTGTTGGTAACTGTCTTTTCTTGTGCTGTTGGTGACTGTCTTTTCTTGTGCTGTTGGTGACTGTCTTTTCTTGTGCTGTTGGTAACTGTCTTTTCTTGTGCTGTTGGTGACTGTCTTTTCTTGTGCTGTTGGTGACTGTCTTTTCTTGTGCTGTTGGTGACTGTCTTTTCTTGTGCTGTTGGTGACTGTCTTTTCTTGTGCTGTTGGTGACTGTCTTTTCTTGTGCTGTTGGTGACTGTCTTTTCTTTTGCTGCTGTTGGTGACTGTCTTTTCTTGTGCTGTTGGTAACTGTCTTTTCTTGTGCTGTTGGTGACTGTCTTTTCTTGTGCTGTTGGTGACTGTCTTTTCTTGTGCTGTTGGTGACTGTCTTTTCTTGTGCTGTTGGTGACTGTCTTTTCTTGTGCTGTTGGTGACTGTCTTTTCTTTTGCTGCTGTTGGTGACTGTCTTTTCTTGTGCTGTTGGTAACTGTCTTTTCTTGTGCTGTTGGTGACTGTCTTTTCTTGTGCTGTTGGTGACTGTCTTTTCTTGTGCTGTTGGTGACTGTCTTTTCTTGTGCTTTTGGTAACTGTCTTTTCTTGTGCTGTTGGTGACTGTCTTTTCTTGTGCTGTTGGTGACTGTCTTTTCTTGTGCTGTTGGTGACTGTCTTTTCTTGTGCTGTTGGTGACTGTCTTTTCTTGTGCTGTTGGTGACTGTCTTTTCTTGTGCTGTTGGTGACTGTCTTTTCTTGTGCTGTTGGTGACTGTCTTTTCTTGTGCTGTTGGTGACTGTCTTTTCTTGTGCTGTTGGTGACTGTCTTTTCTTGTGCTGTTGGTGACTGTCTTTTCTTGTGCTGTTGGTGACTGTCTTTTCTTGTGCTGTTGGTGACTGTCTTTTCTTGTGCTGTTGGTGACTGTCTTTTCTTGTGCTGTTGGTAACTGTCTTCTTTGCTGTTGGTGACTGTCTTCTGTGTGTTGGTGACTGTCTTTCTTGTGCTGTTGGTGACTGTCTTCTGTGCTGTTGGTGACAGTCTTTCTGCTGTTGGTAACTTTTCGTAGATCACATTTCCCATGTAGTTATATTTTACGATTAAATAACAGAAATCTGATTCATATTAAAAAAGGAATAAACGCTAACATATATCTTCCGCCCGCTACCGAGCGTGTTCGTAGTGCGTTGAACGACGGGTGACAAGTCCCCTGTGAGTGCGGTTCAATTTCACGGGCTGGCAGAAAAACTACAGGTTCTCCAGATTACGGTGTTCGTGGCACCGAACCGAAGGGTTACGATGTCCATAGCACCGAGCCGAAGAGCTGAAAAGCTCAAGTGCTTCTGGATCGGAAAACCCAAAAATCTATTTTTCACTGTGTTAGATACTTTCGCCTGTGTAGTGCCGGCGTCCTCAAGGGAAGCAAAGAATAGTACCACATCGACCTACAAGGCATGTCGTAAGATGCGACTGATGTTGAACCTAGGAAAGCTACCTTAGTAAATAAGAAGCATCGCAGAATTCGGATGTGCTGGCCTACTTGTAGTCGCATAACTGGCAACCGATCTTAGACTCAGATCACATACAAATTACAAAGAGTGGTTAACAAGTGGTCGATATGGAGCGTTTGAAAAGAAGAAGAGGATTAAATAAAAACTTGTCATATTCTGCAGTTTACTTTTCTTTCCGTCCGATCATTTTCAGTTTTCTTTTCAAAAGTGAGATTTTTAAAAATTTGAATACGGAAAAGTAAGATTTTGTGTTCTTTTCGGATAGATCTATTTGTTCTCTTCTCTGTCCATGATATACAGAGTTCGCTTCTGTAACACTTATATTCAGAAGCACATAATTGTATTTTCCCATTATCTTGTTAAATGTCCATGCTTCACACCCATACGTTTTCTACTTCTACTATGAGGA